>PNEQ01034579.1:0-15670 GCA_003012365.1 Medauroidea extradentata
GGAAAACCCTGGAAATCCGAAATCAGGATGGGATCAAACCTGGGTCCTCCCGAATGCGAGGCGAGTGCTTTACCACTGCTTCACTTCAATTTTTTACCTTTATCTGCATTCCTATATCAATATGTTCATTTCGATAAAGAAAATAGGTTTTGTCTGAAAGCTAAATATTAGAAGGTGATCTAGTATAATTTAACATGTGAATCTCTAATTGATCACCACATGACTACCGGGGAGTTATTTTGAGACAATGTCGTCCTAATATTATGGATCACAATTACTCACGATTTAGGGCCGATATTACAAACCTCTTTCGAATGACAACCAACTGCTATCCCCATAGAGAAAGCATTGATGAGCAGTTGGTTGTCATTCGAAAGAGGTCTATACGGCCTTTAATTTAGTGACATTAATATGTTTGCAACTAGATGATATTTCATTAGTAACGCATTGGACAACTTACAATTAGTAGCAGTAAGTAAATACCTTGGTACCTGGTCTGTAATGAAACTTGCTACTGTTTGACTTGTGAAATTGGAGCCATAGGAAAAACAGCCGAGACCCTAGGAAATAGTGTATAGTGGAGTCGAACCTTCAAGTCACTGAGTTCGCGAAATTATCCTGTCCTTGCGAAAAAATATTCCTGTGCCATCAATGAAGGCATTTCAGAAAAAAAAACAGCAGTTGCTCTAAGTATAAAATTAGATGAGATATTATCAACATATACAACTGAACAAGTGCTGTAATAGCAAGCCATTCGTTGTTGTAGCTCTGGACTTAATGTCTTGAGTATGTGAACGATTTTGTAGAGAAACGCATGCTAATAAATACAGAAACGTAACACATTATCAAGCATTCTCTGTTTGGCATGACACAATTAAACGCATAATTTCTGCCACACAATGATGTGCAGTGGTTGTGTTACAAGCAACCTAGCCAACGTCCCTTCATTAATTAATTGATACACTGAAAATATTTATCCTACATATTCCTTCTTATAAATGATCATATCGTCTTGGGCTTTCATGTTTTAGTCAGATTTCAGAGCGTCCTTGTTAAACATCAAGTTGTATTTTGTTTTATAATTAAAGAATAAATTTTCACACTAAATTTTCATGGTAGTATCCCTCCTGCCATACTTCACGGTACGGACAAATTGAACACATTTTAGATTTTTTTTTTACATAAGCTATCACCAAACAAAATTAACACATTCCGAACTGACATCCTGTACATACGTCTGAGCGTTCAGGGCGAGCCCGGCGCGTTCACTAAATACAATATCACCTCTACGCTCGAGGCCCTCAAATGGAACGCACAGTTGCTGTTTTTGGATTGCGTCTATAAGAATTTCGACGATAACAGTATATTGTATAGTATTAAACAAAAATTAAGTGACGTTTTTGTTCTCAAAATATTTCGTTATGAAATTTTCTTAATTTCAAAATTAAGGCAAAATGAATTGCGTTTGGCTTTTCTCCAACTCAATAAATTTATATTATGAAATGCGTTAAAAGACAAATAACCACCCGAAAAATATAATTTTTAAAATGATTTTTCTCAATACTTGTTCGTTTTTAAAATTTCAGCTAAACGACATTAATTTTACCGAAACTCTACACACAATTTTGTGGCCCAGACAGTGTTAAAAAACTAATTGGTTCATTATTGCACCCTTCATTGCACATAGTGGAGTGCGTTATAAATTACTTTGCATATAAGTTAATTTAAAGAACCATTAATGTTTCTGTATTACTATGTACTAATAGGTGAAAGCAAAAGTGATTTCACAGCAGCGCATCGCTAGGGATATGTCTCACTATCGCAGCAAGAGCTTGTGGTTTCCAGTGCCTTGATGTGCTATGATGATGGATTTTGCATGATTGAATGGATATCATGTCCAGTTTGTGTACTTAACGAGGCCGTATTATGAGTCTGTATACGTGATTCCAAATTATCATTATTTAAATTTCAGCTGAAAATTTAGCAAATGCATCGATGGTATTAATTTATGAAAGCGACACTTATAGTCATGGCGTGGTTAGCCATAGAATACTATGGGCGTTGGTTTATTTAATTATTACCATATTTTATCCTGGCCGCGCTGCAAGATTATGTCAGGAAGGGGGACATGAAAGTCTTTTTTTTATTCTAATTACTTACAAAACTACAATAAACATTTATTTGTCATCAAACTGAGGTCACATAATTTAATATTTAATTTACTATTAACATTGCCTTTACTACCTAACAAACTGATAAATGTCGGACTTCATGACAATATGTTATAACATTATACTATCCACTTAACATTTAAAATGTATTATTCTTGACTATTCGCGGGGGCCGAGTGGTCAGACCACCACGGCGATCTGGGTTCGATTCACAGCGTGGTCGGACCCCGTATTTTCGCATGTGGGAATCATGCTGGACGATGCCGTTGGTCGACGGGTTTTCTCGTGGATCTCCAATGTCCCGCCCTTATCATTCCGGCGGTGCTCCATAGTCCCCTCATGTCACCCTTCAGCGTTTAAGACCTCTACGTTAAGCGCTGCTGGCCAAATTATATCCCTCATTCTCATTCGAATATTTCTATACAGCCAATAACTGTGTTTCCTAGTCTAACCTAGTGATCCGTCACACACACATTAAGGTATCGTCCGAGCACTTTTTCGCTCAATACTTCCATCGCCACACGATTTTCGTTGCTACACTGCCACCTCTTGCTGTCCACTTCGTTGTTCCTTGCCTTGTCATCTGTCATCTCGCCGCCGTCTGTTAGTCAAAGTTCACGGTGCTTCAAGCACTAACCACTGTTACCAGCATAAATAACATATTTTCGATGCAGCGTAAGGCGCACGCGTGAGGCAGCATCCACATTTTCCATCCTCCCAGTATTCCTCTCTCCGAACCATGGGAGATGCTGATATCCTACCCTCTTCTAAAGTACTACACTGCAAAGCTTGGACACAGTAGTAATTTTACAAAAGAAAGTATTTCTGCGGTTTAGGACTAGAAACATGGTATCGTATTTACATATTAATTTAATGTTTAATAAGAAATCATACCAATATTTCCACACTTCCATTATGTCGAATAAACCCACGCAAAGTTATCTCCATGCAGGTGTGGATTATGGAGGGACAACCTCTGCCCTAATATCCATGGTAAAGAAGCCCCATGGTTTATAAGTATACATTTCAAATTTTTATCGCCCTTGCTACCAACGCCATTCCTCTCAAACTTGCCTCTGATCTCTCAACAGATGCATTCTTGGCTTTGTCTATTTTATTGCCTACAGGTCGTACTGTTCCAACCTTTCCCATCTATACAGTTGTTACGGTACAACATATTTTAAGGTGGTCCTCATGAAATGTATCAATTAGTAACTCCTGCATATGGCAACAGTTTGAAGTACAATAAAAATAATTGGTTTAAAGGATAGGTCTCAATGCTGCGGCCATTCATCAACTCAATGGATACCTTCAGAGAATTGGGATGGTACATGTCAGTGCATCGACATAAAGCAGCAATTGTTGATTATTTGGTCGAATCCAGAAAAATTCACTGACTTAATAGCTGTGAACATGAACTTCAGTGCTCATGTCATTTCACCAAGCTAATGACCCTGTGATGTGTTCTTAACAAGAATAACATAAAATTGGCAGACTTGATCATGTTTACAACAGTTCAATAACAAGAACATTATATTCTATAACGATTGGTTAATCGTAATGAAAGATTCATAAAACACATAGCAGGAGGAGAATGCAGCAAAACAAGCAGCACTGGGCCAAACTGGTAATGATGTGGAAGTGTCACATCCTTGAGGGAGGATACTTTTGGCATTGTTTACGAAATGTGTGTGCTGACTCCTTCCTGCAAACGAAACATTAATAAATTAACATAACAGCTTGTAGCTTATATATTAACCATCAGAGAACCATAGCAGTCAAAAAATGTGTTTGCATCACCATTTGACACTGACCATAGTAAAAACTTGTCACATCTTGTCCAATGAGTTCATGCCAGCAATGACTTAACAGGTAGTGGCGAGTCCTAGCCCATTTTGACAAATCATAGAAATTGTTTCATTTGCTTTGCTTAAAGGAATTATGGGGAATCTACCCTAGTAGATTAAATATATGCTACTGTATCCAATACGAAATCCCGCATACTATAACTAGTCGTTGAAAATATAAGCGAAAGGAAGATGGGTAAGTAACATTTACTAATATTCTGTTGCAGTCCCATAATCTTAGCCGACTTATATTCATTGAACATTCTTGAATTAGCTCACAATGGACGGCATGGCCCGTGACGTCAGAACAGATTGAATGCTGGGAGAATCAGCTGTTTTTGCACATTCAATAGCTCGTTTGCCATAAGGCTCAATGCGATAGCATGTTTGTTACATGATTTATACCGAACCGTGAAAAACATTGCTATATATTTAACGTGTTTTAGTACCACTAACAGCAGTTCTTTGAAGGAATACAAGGTTTCATAATGTCCCGTGATTTAAAAATGTAAATAATCACATCGTAAAGTCCGTCACTTGGCTTTCGTGCTCGCTGTATTTTATTTCTGTCTGTTTTATTACGTATTTAATAATTTAAACAAGTGTGCACAGTTTTTTGGCGAATTGTTATATTTCACAAACAGTGTGTAGTGTAAAGCACTTACTATCACAAGGTAATTTGTAGGCTTAGGCCTACTTCTTTGCATGGGAATAGGCTTACAAGTAAGTTATATTTATTTATTTAACAAATTCAAGGATTTTAAAGAAATCGTAGGCCCATTTATGAAATTAATAGATGTATTACGTTAGAATCACATATTTACAGTCAATGTACGCTTTTAATTTTACGTTTCTGTCCTTCCAGATTATTACTGCAAGTCAATGGGCATGTAGGCCTACCTAGTGGTTTATGTTACCACTTATGAGTAAATAAGAAATTACATTCCAAAGTCACTTACGAACATACATTTAAATAGAGACGTTGTTAGATTATACACTGTCGTGATTTCGTGCTTAATTTTCCCCTCTCCTTGTTGAGGTAACTGTGAGACGAATTTGAGGTCTTACCATGCAGAACTAACCTAAGACAATTGGGGGAAAATTAATTTTTAAAACGAAAATAACTAGTGTAGTTGAATGATATTATGTTCGATTGACTAGTATTACAGTGTTTATGTACTGGTCGTATGTTCGTGTCAGTACATACATATTTAATAGCCTAAAGTAAAAGTTGGTTTCCTTGATAAATATAGGCCTAAGCTTTTTGTTAATTTCTCGGAAATGTGTGTTAATAACATATATACATGCGAATTTCTCCAGAACGTTTAAGGAATGTTACAGTTCAATGGAACTATTGCTATCAATCAACAAATGATATAGTTCCAGATTTTTTGATGTACCTACTGTTTACCATGCTCCCATAAATGCATATAGGCCTACTTCGTTTTGCTGTAGCTTATACATGCCGACATTAATTGCTGGGTATTACATCTGTTTTAGGGAAGTGGTAAATATGTCAACAATTTGTTACGGCAATGAATTAGCCTAATGATGCAAGATTCTCGCTGTATGGAAACTTGCATTGTGACGGCCTGCCGGGAGAAGGTTCATTGCAGGCCTACTCATTTTTAGACAGTGTTTCTATTGATTTGTTGCGTTTATTACAGAAGACAATAACAACCAACCTTGGCCTACTGGAAATATTGTCTGGTATATTAATTGTGTGTGTTTATCATAAGAAATATGCAGCCAAATAATCGTCTCTTGTTAACAGCTTCATCGTTATTTATTATTCAATATGATATATGACATACGTATTTTAAAAACGTCTGCAGTTGCCATATACTAAGAAACTGCAATTCTTCGACTCAGAGAGTATTTAAAGTTTTAATTAATGAATAGAAACTCGTCAACCCATATAATCATGTACGTTTTCGGCGCCGTTTGTACAAAATCAGCTGTTGCTACCCATGATTCAGTGCGTAAATGTTACTGGCCAAGCCATCCATTACAGGGTATGAAATATGTCTTGCCGACACGTAAGCTGCAAGCATCAATAAAGCTTGTATGACCACTGGCAATATAGTCACTCGTTTAAGGTATGTAACATCCCTTGAGTAACGATTCTTTAACTAATAATCATTCGAAAACTCGAAAACGACAACCAGAGGCACAGAAACACTCTTGAGTTGTCGGCACCGGGTTTCGAAATGCAAAATGCACTATCCAGTCGATGTTTATCTGAATTATGCTTTGAAATAACTGCCTACATGATTCTTCCTCAGGAACAATAGGTTGCTTGGTCACATACGCTTCTTACACTCCCTACTGCTCCTAAATGCCCGCACCAGTGTGGATATTGCACGCATGCACGCATGGGTGATACAAATATATCACCCCATCGTATTCAAAGGTAACAAATAAGGCATGATGAGCTTACCTCAACCATAATCATTAAAAATAGTTTCTAATTTGACTTGCCTTTCAGGAAAGCAAAGTTCTTTTATTCCCGTCAAGAAATTAAGGGATATCTCTCTTCGTATTACGATGTCTGTACTGTTAGAAATGACACAGGTATGGTCAGCCAACTTAAGGGGAATGGTGTGAGGCCATTGGTAAGGTTAAAGGTGTATTGAGGGAAACTATTCTTACGTTTGGGAAGAACGTAGTGTTTAAACTGAAAACCTAAATTCTTCCTACCCGGTTACATATTTCAAAATATGTAGAATGAAGTACCTTTAGCTAAACTCAATAGTATGCACGAATTTGTTTCAAATGCTAAACATTATCTGAATCATTTGTTAAGAACTGCGATAAATAAGTGATAAATTCGGCTAATATCGGCTGATATCGTCGGATTCTGTAACATAATCAACACACACTAACATTTAGAGTATTTTGTTCATAAATTTTATTGGACCTAAATTGTTCGACACTAATGTGAAGATGAAGTAGGAATAATAAAATCATTAATTTGAGGTCCCCATCAAAAGCAAGTTAATTAATTTAGGTTAGAGCTATTAGGCGTCCAACAGACAATCATTGTGTTATATAAGCTCTGTTAGACTGGTTACTACATATGATCATTTCAGCTGTAGTCATAAAAGTGTAGTAATGTTTTTCGAAACTTACCATGTTCAGGGGTGGATCCAGCTCAGGATCCTGGAGGGAGTTTGGCCTATGTCTTAAACATAGCTACACCCTCTCCTCAAGCGAAAACCGGGGAGCATTGGGGCCTTCCCCCTGAAAAATCTACATTTTCAAGTACGAAATGGTGCTAGTAAATGAGTTACCAATCTAAAATAATTATATGCTGTTACACATTGGGGCTAGGTACACAAAAGAGTGGAGGTCTTTGGTAAAAGAAAACATAATAAATAAAGTTAGCATTATTTATTTACAATTATCTACACCAAAACAATATGTATATGTCACTCATGATTAACTACTAATAAATATAACATCAAAGAACACAAAAAACTACAATTTACACAAATGTTATAAAATCTAATTACTATTATAGTCCTGCATTCAAGTTCTCTGTTCTTGAAGTGTCTCTTTCACCACTTACAAATGGTGGACTCACTATCCTAGCAAGAGCACTGATGAACCTCTTGTAGCCTAGAAACTCCTTCGTCATGCTACTTGCCGCAATCAACCACGCTGGACGCCCTCGAACACTTCTCGCAATTCGTCACTATCACTTCAACTCACACCAGTCACCTGGCATTCAAAAGCTCTCCTGTCTCTGCTGCAGCTCTCTTTTAAACCCTTACGCTGAAGACTCGAATTCTCTCGACAAGTCGTTATCTCAAAGCTTCTAGTAGGAGGTCATATCTGGGTCAAGCACCATCCTGCAAAATAGAGCTCACACAAGAATACTCTAGACTATGATATCTGCTGTCACCCGAGATAGCCATGCATATGGTCGCTGCCGCACATCGCAAAAGGGTAACATGAGCAGCGCAGTGCACGCCAAACCTCTTTACCCTTACTGCAGCTATAACAGCTTAGGCTGCTCGCACAATAATCGCGGCATGCAGGTGGTTGCTGTGGCCTGTGACACCACACAAGGTTACACGACCCGTTCAGAGCACACTGAGGTTTTTTAGCTCTGCTGTCATTGTATCTTATTACACAGCTCTCGCAACACTGCCTCCTCCTTAAGTCTGTCTGTCCCGAGCAGACACAACAGTCTCTGGTCCATCATAGTAAGCCACTCTGTCTATATATGCAATCTTGGGTTTTCTCGTCCGAGAGCCCTTGCGAACAAACGGGAAAACCACGTCATATATCTTGAAAATCTGGTAAGGGCCTTGCCAGCATTTCTGTAGTTTCGGACCCTATCCTTTTCGTCGCTGTGGGTTATACAGTCGCACCAGCTGCCCTTCTTGAAACTTCTCTTCGGGTCCCCTGCGATCATACCTCGTTTTCATCCTGTCGCTGTTGACCCTTAAATGTTGCCGAGAAAAGTAATTGACTGTGCCCAATTTGCGACTCGGTTCATCGGCATACACTGTCGGTGAAACAGGCTGCTCTACTTTCGTTGGTCTTCCAAATAGCAGATCACTTGGAAGGCGAAGCTTTCTCCCTAACAGCATCTTCGAAGGTGTTACCCTTGTGGCTTCATGGACAGAAGTACAGTACGAAGAGAGGAACAGGGGCATCTTAGATTCCCAATCCTTTTGATTGTCTGCTACAAATATGGGCAGATACTGTTCCAAGGTACAGTTTACCAATCGACCATCCCATCTGACTGAGGATGCAATGGTGTAGTTCTATTCTTCTACATTCCTGGAATTTTGGTCACCTCCTGAATCAACTTGGCTTCAAAGGTGCGGCACTGGTCGGAGTGAATTTCGAGTGATACTCCAAACCTTGAGAATTTATGCTCTACTAAAGCACTGGCCACAGTGCTAGCCTCTTGAATAGTTATTAGTATGACTTCAGGCCACTTGGTGAAGTAGTCTTGTGGCACCAATAGGTAACGATTCTTCCTCTCAGTCACTGGAAAGGTACACAAAATATCTACTGCCCTCCTCTCAAATGGGCTCCAACAACGTATTTCTTAAAATGACAGTGTCCTCTAGTTCTTGGTCCCTTCCTTGCAGTACAGGCAATACACATTCTGAAACACTTCTAAACATCATCCCTGCAACGTAGCCAATAGTCTCGCAATCTTACTTTGTTGAGAGTCTTATTCATTCCAAAATGTCCTCCGGCTGCTGAACTATGAAGTCCCTTCAGCGCTTCTGGAACACTAATTTATGGGAGTTCCAGCGGTAGGCATATTTCTTTGCCATCTGCACTTTCCCAGTTATGGTACAGCACACCATTTCTCAAAGCTAGAGAATCCTCTTGTGCTGAGTATGCCTTGGTTGAAGCACTTTGTTCAGATATCTCAGCCCACTCTGTGCGCTGGCCATTTTCCTTCCATTTTATTATTGACCTAAGAGAAAGGTCCATTCTCTGGTATTTACCAATCCTTTCATCACTCCATGGAGAAGGTCCATTGTCAGTTGTGAACTCTTGGATTCTTGTTTTTCGAGCAGTTGTTGTCTTGCCAGTCTTCCCCTCTTAGTGTTCACAGTGAAAGAACATTGGTTCGCATGGCCTCCTGGACAGTGCATCAGCATTATTGTGTAAACGACCAGGTCTGTTCTGTATTTCAAAAGCATACTCTTGGAGGTGCTGTAGCCACCTAGCTATCTGTCCCTCTGGGTTTCTGAAGTTCAGTAACCAACATAATGATGCATGATCTGTTCGTAGAGTAAAATGCCTTCAACATAAGTAATGGTGAAAGTGTTAAATATACTTTACCATTGCCAAAAGCTCCCTGCGAGTTGCATTGTAATTTCTTTCGGGTGTATATACCACTTTGCTGAAATACTCTAATGGCCTCCCTTTCCAATCCTGGATCTGTGGCAACACAGCACCAATCCATACATTGCTCGCATCTGTGTCTAAAATAAACTTGCCATCACTGCTAGGATAGCCAAGGAGAGGAGGTGAATTCAAAATGTTCTTTAATTTTATAAATGAGGATTCACATTCAGGGGTCCAGAGAAATTTTCTTTTAGTTTTCATTAGCCACTGTATCTTATTACACTGCTCAGCCAGATAGTCGCGGCTCGAAATAATCCCCTTTAAGATATGTTAATATATTTTGGAATAAATTATGCTTGAAAAGGTAATACCTTCGCGCTTATATAAAATAAATTAACTAAGTTTTTAAGCTTCTGCTCCCATATTGTTGCAACACACGATTGTACTGGCAATGTTGTGTTGTGTTTTATACGGTTCTAGGAAAAGTATTGTCACAAGTTTAGCAAAAACTTAAAATATGGGCAATTTTCTGAGCTCACTGGGATAGTGGTTTTATAATTAGAAAAAAAGTGTTTAATTAAGTTATTAATTTACTAGCTCACAAAGCTTACAAAAATCCACAAAACAGCAATCAAATATAATTTCCACAATACCCATAAATATGCACACAACTCTGACAGTTAAAGAAAAACAATGTTTACCAATAATTAATTAAATACTACAAATCACAATAAAAATTCAGTCATGTATCCAATCAACAGTCTCTCAAATAGTGACAATGTGGTTATGGCACACCATGTGCTGCACAGCAACCTGAGTGCACAACTGTCTTCACTCTTGAGGTCTTCGGTTCGACTCCCGTCGCGCACCTCCTTGTTATCCGTCGACCCGCAGCAGCTGTCCTCTTGTTCCGCCCTATACTACTCCGAAGGTATGTATCTGAAGCTTTACAGTAGACTCTGACATCACCTAGATGTCTTCACCAGTTTCTCTCCACAAGCTTAGCACCTCCTTTTTGCAGGACCAATAGCGAACTCTCCTAAGTTGCCAGTGACTGATCTCGCCAATACGATACCTGCAGTGTTGTTCTCCACAGCCCACCACCTATCTGTAGCACGCCGACACCTTCTTGACTGCTGCCGTCGATACAACACCCGAAGTGTTGTACGTCTCTTCTGCAGCCCGCTGATGTTACTCTGCCTCGACAACGACCACCACAGCCGTGTTGCTATCCTCGAGACGCCACACCTTGTCAACTCTGCCGCGCCGATACAACACCCCAAGTGTTGTCAGTCCCTTCTGCAGGCCGCTGATGTTACTCAGCCTCGACACAAACCACTGCCACCATATTGCGATCCTCGAGACGGCGCACCTTGTCATCCCACGTGTTGTCTTCTCCACGGCCCATCACTTCTCACGACATCCATAATGCCACTGGAGTGCCGACGCCGACCCACACCGCACTCGGGTCTCACTTCACACTTTAGAAGACTTAAAAAGACAAGACTCTACAAGACTCACAGAAGAATTTTCAAGACTGACTGCACAATACTAGACTCTTTTGCGCAGTTCCGAGGCTTTTATACGGCCTGTTTAGTGACGTCAATCGGTGGTGCAACATTATGACCAGAGGTCTAAAAATAGATATTAACTCACTTATACCTGCTAAGAGTAACGTACACAAAGACGTCATCCCGATGATGTCTCGGGCGTATCGCAGCACCTCTGGTAAAACCCATGACTGTGGTTGAATCATCGAGTTGTCCACCTAGCAAGATGTAATGTGCCTGCTACCAGGTCAACACACTACAGAATGAATTAATTGTTTTCAATGTTTTACTTAGCATTTATTTTGTTTTGTATTTTGGATCATTCTTGAGGGGTGTCAAGGCCCGTATGTATCCCCCATCTGGATCCGTCACTGACCATGTTTGGTTGAGTTTCTGAATTCAATACAGGGACATCCGTTGCTGCCTTTACAGTGACGACATTTACTGCGAAGCTCTTTGGATATAATTTACAATGGTCAAAAATAACTTTATTTTTGCTGGGTTCCTCGCCGGGAACTGAGCGACCATTTACACAACAAATTTATTCGCTGGTTGATTGGTTACCGAAATCCTGACCTTACATGACAATATAATAATTTCAAGTGACTTTTAAATGCAGCCAGATTTAATATAAAAGGTGTGCTGAATATATATTATATTAAGAGATTACATGAAATGTACAAATTTGTTACAAATTTTAACAAACAAATTTACGTAACTTACAACAATTATTTGCCGACAATATGCAATCCCGCATATTAGTACGTACAATTAATATTTAGACATAAAATGTGTCTGACATATTAGTTCTATACTGCACTGAACACTTATAGCTAGAATTATTTAAGGCTCGGTTTGTCACTATATTAAATAATTTTATTTCTAGTTTTTTTTTAATTGTGCAAGAAAAATATTAAATCTACGCTTATACCAGTAGATGCTCGTGGGTTGTGGGCAGGAAGGGCACAAGTTGCCGAGAACTGTACACTCCTGTGCATGCGCCGCCGTATACCAATGACAGTGAAATATGTACTGGCTACTTATTGTGTTGTGACAAGTCAGTAATAAGCGGCACCTACATACCTGCGTATCAGTGGCTGTAGCGTCAACTAGCGTACAATCCTATACAATTCTCTGCTAATTGTGCCCTCCCTGACAATCCTAGAGCCGCCACTAGATTATACCGCACATTTTATTTACCTTACACTACAGTACATGCATTGCGATTTAGCTGTTAACATAATCATGCCACAATCAGAGCGACAATTTTGTAGTCATAATTTTCCAGACTGGCTGTGACCTTTTTAAACATTAATAGCACAAAGAAAATTGATTTTTTCGGTATAAAATTTTCAGTATAAAAGTAATTAGATCTAAAATGTTTCTTCTCAAAACTATAACTAAAGTGAAAAATAATAATAATAAATAAGGCAACTGAAACTGACCATTAATATTTTGTTCTAGACCTTTCTCGTTGATTCCAGCAATATAATTTCCTGCTCCTCAGACCTACACAGGCAAGTGAACTATCCACACACACTGAAATCACTTCCACCGTCGCTCAGTCCTCATCACTGCACACCACGACTCGTTAGTCTCTTGACGTCTTATCGCCTCCGTAGCCTAAGTCGCTACCCCGACACTCCCACACACAGGTTAAGTGCCAAGCAATCACTACCTGCACGACCGCCGCCGTGCCCACCGTGAGCTCTATTTATCTCAACACAGAATCTTTTAAAATCTGTAGATATGCGGAATACACTTTTATATTTAATATGTCATAAAATGACGTCATCACTGAACGTCATAGAGGATAGTTGTCAGCGAGAAGACTTCACGCCAGTACACAGACTTGCGCCTAGAGGTTAGCGTGTTGCGTGATACCCGTGTTGTCTCGTCCTTAACCGCTTCCGTCTTGTAGGCCTCGAACGCGCAAAATACCTTTATCCAGGCGGCCAACTTAGGACACTCATGAAATATTTTATTTCACTTAAAATGTTCTGTGTATTGATAATTAAGGTGGATTTGCTCAAGTTGTTGTCAGTGGCCATCCATATAGGATAGACCGACATGAGTAACGGAGTAACCGTACTAATCCCATGTATACATCAAAAGTAAAAATATTATAGTGGTTTTATGGCCACAGGAGTAAATAAACACAAATCATCGTTCTGTAGGTACTTGTGTCATTAAGAGACTATAGTAATCTTGCTGTATAACTGTATCAGATTGTGACTCACATTCTAAGTTCCTTCAAAAAGTGTCAAACTTATTACAAAAGAGGGTTACATTTTTTAATGTAAATTAAGACGATAGTAGGTCTACGCGTTGATGGTATGATGCAACCTTCATAATTTGCAATTTTTTAAATACTATTTCACTGCGTATTAATTTTTAACAAATTTCATTTGGTTAAACACCCTCAACGTTTATTTAAAAGCATATGAGGATTAATATACGCTCTGAAAAATACAGTTTTTAATTTATGAGTACAAATTACAAGCATTGGAAAGTAATTATTTTCATACATAAACATTACGTGTTACTCAATGAGTGATATTTTAATAGCTTTAAGAGCCCAGGCAAAACCAAAACCACAAACTAAAAAAAAACCTTACTATTAACGTAGCCAAGTGCTATTATACGCCGAGAAATGTGTAACAGCTACATGGCTATATAATTAAAGGAAAAGAAACATGGTGTAAATGTCTTGCATCGGTGAGTTGATCAGGCGACATTGCACCATTCGCTTTTATGACGACTTTCATTGTAAAAGGGTTCTATACAAAATAAGGACAAAATTACTGCCGACATAATACTAGGTACTTTTTCTTAGAAAAAAAGTGCCTCCTAAATGGTTCTGTATTTTAATCTTTTTTGTAAAACAAAATTAAATATTTTGGATACTATACTTAGTCCAGCTGTATTAAGTCCATCTTGAAAATTCATTTATATGTGCGTGTGAGAAGAAACAGACAATTCGGCGCTACACGATTCTTATTTTTATCTTCAGTTACAACAAAACTCGAAAAGTTTCTCATTTTGTACACTGTTTTTGAGTATTTTCCACCCGTCTTCATTGGTGGTTCCAATCCTGTTGGAAGTCATGTTTTATTTTAAGCCCACGTTACGCCTTTTTTTGTATTTTGTTTAGTTAAAAAGGGAGCAGATTTCGTTTGACCATCACGATGTGTTGTACTGTTTTTACTATAAATCATACATTTTTAAAACAAAACTAATTCATTTGGCTAGTTATAGACTAAAGAATTTGTAATTGAGTCAACAGTAATGAAAATGTTTTGTTTCGAAAACAATTAGGCTTCATAGTACAAAAGATTTTAGCACGCCTACGTCAAAGTTTATTGATAGCTGCTGCTGTTTGCATTAAAATAGCGTAAATGGGATTACGGCGGCCTTAAATAAGAAGTACGACTAAACAGTATCACCAAATTGCTCTAAATTTGAGATAGTCTATGTAATAAACGATCAGTAATCCATCAAGACAAAATTGGAGGCTCAGTACAAGGTTTCTCTTATGACGGTACGAGGACACAGAAGATAATGACGACTGATATGCTGTTACGAACCTGAGGTGACCTGAAGCCATACTCATCAGCTCATTACACATTGGTGACAGGAGTTGGGCCGGCGAATGTCTCCGCAACATCGACAGAAGGTATCAGAGCCGTTCCAACAATGGGTAAAGGGGCGTAAGATGTCAGTCATCACCCTATCAGTAAACCTAAGGGGAGGGGGTAAACAGCATTTCTCCATGTTTTCCCTACATGTACATTTCAGAATGACATTAGTTTATTTGTGTAGCAGAGAAAATGTAGACGATCACTCCCTTAGTATAAAATCACATTGCACAAGTTTTTTACCCCCACTCCCCTTTTCTGAGAGAGAAAATTGACAAGTCCTGGTAGTTTTACTTTAACCTTGGCGTCGTTATACTTGCGCACGACAGTCGCCAATTGCAACATATAATCAAGATTCATTCTTAACAAGATACAACACTACGTGTAAGAATTCCACAATTTCTCGTTACGACATCACTTAGAATGCTGCTGTGCGAGATTAGACATCCGAAACATTGTCAAATTGCTTAAACAGTAAGGTGAAGATTGACAAGGACTCTGTACTATCTATTACTTATGATGCTCACATGTAATCGGTGCTGACATTATAAGGTTGTGTAATTGTAGGTGTTCAGAATGACGATACCTAGTACGGTCAGTCTTTGTAGACTGGGTAATTGAGTTTTCTCCGCAAACAA
>PNEQ01034580.1:0-36704 GCA_003012365.1 Medauroidea extradentata
GCACTAATAATGAAGTCTTAAGACGAGCCGGGTGTGTGTGAACTCGGGAGGACAGGTGTCGGGATCTTCGTCGTCGGGTTTGTAAGGACGGTGGACAGCGAGCTCGGGGTCACCGGTGGGTGGACTTTTCGGGTGATCGCGGCCGGTACCTGCAACATAATTAACGTCGTGACCGATCAAAAGCCGCCGGAGGAAGCGCAAACTAGAGCAGGCAGTAGTCTTGAACGACACATTACGAAGCAGTCTAGGTAGGTGCTGTGTTTAGTTGGGAACCCGTCTGACTGACTACAGTCCACGAGACTTCTGTTAGCTGCAGCTGGAGAACGAACCATGTTGAACCACACCTCGTTGATATAGAAGTGGTAGAGGGTAAAAGGAAGGTGTTAGGTAGGGTGAAGCTGTCAACATCCAGACAGAGGGTTTACTGCAGGGAAGTAGTGGTATGTTTATGTAGGGTAGGAAGTGAAGGCAGGGGCCGCTGTAAAACACAGACATGATTGAGGGGCGGCTGTAAACAATGAGAGGAAGATGTAGGGGAGGGTTGTAGACACGCCCTCGTGAGGCAAACAACCTCCCCTCATTAGTGCTACCCCAGCGTGGAGTCCTGGCACAGAGCAGCGCCGCATACAGAGGCACATTTACCATACAATATGGATCGCCTCTTGTCCAGGCATTCCAAGCTAACACTGGGATAGTTCCCAACCTCAGTTATCGACCACAGCCCATTCCTAATGAGCTCGCCGTCACAAGACTTATCACACACCAGTTCAAGTGAACTGTAGATAGAAGCCTCTGTAATGACGACTTCTTACACTTACACAAAGAAACATTCCTCGCCTATATGCTATATTCTGCACTTCTATATTCTAACCTGCAGTCTCTCAATAATCCCTCCCTTTCTACCTACCGCAAGAACAAGAACAGTCATCAGACTATAAAACTACTTCTTTAATACATCTGCCTATAAAACTTGCCGCCAAAGAATTCAAACTGTGAATCATTGTTAAAATTCATTCTTAATCAATATATCAATTTTTACCAGTACGTTTTTCCAACAAAAATGCCTCTACATAAAATTTCTGGAAGAGCAGTGTTTTTTATAATTCTAATGCTTAGTCCCGAAATTTAAAATTATTATTTTTTAAATGTATTTTACAGAAAAAAAATACGCGTGCGAACACATACACATGAACCCGGGGGGGGGGGGGTGACGCAAATCTTTGTGATTCAATTTTCCCAGTTTTCAAGCGGCTTTCATTTTTTGTCCATGTATTCGTTTATCTTTCTGCGGTTCACTCTGCCCAATGTCCCTAAGTTCGTTCTCTTCGTCCATAACTCCCAACCGTTAACTTATCGCCTGTACGAGTTTGCCTAAAATTTATAGTGTAGAGTGATTTGAACTTACTTTTTTTTTTCCTTCGATTCAAGGCATGGTTGTTGATGTAAGTAATAATTTTGTGGGCAATTTTTTTTTGGTTTGTTAGTCTTCGTATGTGAGTTTAATATAGGCTATGTCATAAAGTTATTTTATCTCTATATTTCTAACAAAATTTAAGCAGAGTACTTTTGGTTTGGAAGAGTTAACTTTGAAATACTTCCAGTGGTAATGTTTGTTTATTTTAACATTCACTACATGCGCTTATTTATTTTCTGGATAAAAACACCACATAGTTCGTAAGTTTAAGGTTTCCGACTACATGTCAAGGTATAAGAGTCATGAACTACCTCTGCACCACTCTTTCAAATATAACAACTATAGATACACGAGTTGGACGTTTAATCAAGTTTCCCAAAAACAATATGAAACGACCACGTCTTGAAGTAACATACGAAAAGAATAATAGCAAACCACTGCTCACCTGACTGGTTTGTGTGTAGACGCGAAACTTCATTACGTACGCCGGTAGGAGGCACCCTTGTGCCACCTGTATTGATAATTGACTCGTACTACATGTCGTCACCAAGTTGAGCGACGTGCAAACACCACAAGGACAATAGATCAACTACCTGCACTAGTTTCACGGCAGGAAGGAGGGATGACAACACTTGCAACTTGGCGACTAGAGAAGCAGGTACATGTACCAAGTGACAGTTATATTCTGCAGGAGTGGCTCGTGTTGAACATGGCACTCGGTACTAGTTACGACAATAAACAAGCTGCAGCCTGACGTCACCGCGGACCACGTGACCAGGAAGCAGATCACACCCCGGGACCTCGCCCCACTCCCCTCCATCCCATAGGACCAGCAACTGTACAGTCAGTGTGTGGTGAACACAACCATACTACTAATTATACACACACGCTTGCTTCATCGAAGCAATCCCCTAGGACAGTTACGACGTCAAACATGCCGACGAGCATACTGTCCGCAGTTAACGTCAGCTAAGTATTTTGACAGTGCATGCTCAAGCCACTACAAATCAACTTCTAATATTTAGTCCACGTCCTATGAATGTGAAACAACAGTAGTGAGGCAGGGGAGGATGGGGAGAGAGTTCAGCAAGGATTACAACACACGCAGGAATGTGCAGTCCACTGCAAGGTAGTTAGGTACAAGTCACTTCAGCTACCAGTAAACTTCACAACAAGCTCTCTGGTGTACAAGGTGTTACAAAAAGGTACGGCCAAACTTTCAGGAAACATTCCCCACACACAAATAAAGAAAATATGTGATATGGACATATGTCCGTAAAACGCTTAGTTACCATGGTAGAGCCCCTTCTATTACCTCTTGTTATATGTCATCGTAAAACATTTAGTACAGAGAATGTTCCAATTACCCAATGGAATGGTTCGTAGAATGTACGTTAATTCCTAAGATCACCGCCAGGTAGGCGACGTGACGGAAGGTAATCGTGACTGCATTGCGTCTCTTCAACTCACATGAAATGATGAACTGTGAGCACACAGAAACATCCAGTACCAGCATTACGTAACACACGTTCTTAAATGAAATGTTCAAAACGACTTCCGTGAGCGAGGATACATGCATCATGGAATCCCTGATGCGCTGATGTATCCCTGGAGTATGGCGTATTAACGAGATGTAAGGAATTGAGCTCTACCGTGGTAACTAAGCGTTTCCGGACGTATGTCCATATCACACATTTCCTTTCTTTGCGTGTGTGGAATGTTTCTGAAAGTTTGGCCGTATATTTTTGTAACACCCTGTATAGACTCAGTATATAGCACTGACTGGCGCCAGAGGCATTCCCAGCAGGAGCTGACCAGCGACCTCTATGTCAGTGTTATCTAGCGAGGTCAGCAGTGACTGGCTACAGTTGCAGTGTTTGTTATCTGCGACACGTCGACACGCTCCCTTTCTCCGCGACACGACACTTCCGCTCTGCTCGTACCTAACGTCGACATACCCGAGCTCAACACCGGCACCTTCGCCCTTACAGCCGCCGCAGACACAAACACAGCTCCAGGAACCGTTAGTCGTGCTATTGTATCATTCTCTGGAGATCTGTGTATTGTCGATAACAACGCTAAGGGTCGCGACCCAGATCCAAGCTGAACAACAACTCTCTCACACACGCTCTGTCAGGAACAACACGTGTAGGAGCTGGAGGAGGGGACAGACCTGACTGTAGCTCATCAATAAGAATATGTCCGCTCCGACAGCTGGTTTGAAGAAAGCAAATGACGTCTGCCATTAGCAACAAATGATACAACTCTTCGTTATTACTGGTTGCAGTCCTAAGAGCGCACTATTGTTTCCTTGTAGACACTAGATGGATGTAGAACACACGGCTGCTAACCCCTTAACACGGCTCGGCGACAGTGCGACAAGTGAAGGGTCAGAGATCAGAGGGCGACCGGCTTTCTACCAGCCACACCACGTTCACGCCGGGGGGCGACAACAAGTGAAGGGCGGCGTCACAGCTGACTTAGAGAGGTCACCCTCTGACCTGGACACTCGCCTGGGGCATATACCACCCACCTTGCATTACATACCCACTACACTGATCCACCTACTTCTTAATTGTCCTGCCAGTTTTCTTAAGGCAACACTTAAAATACATTTTGAAGTCACTACAGTTGAATAACTATGCTAACCATATCACATGATACTATTTTCGTAGGACATCTGTGTGAGTCAGTGATCAGCTATAAGTTTCTTTAAAAACTTTCAATAATAAGTACAGAAACGTATAAAAAAATAATGAATGGCATCTTTCCCCGAGTTATCTTTACTGATGTATATCAATAAAATAAAAGTTAACACGATGCACTGGAAAAATTATGTACGATCATTCGATGCACATAATTAATGAAAGCGTTGATCATACTACTGCATTTTTCTTATGTAAAAGAAATATCGATTCATTTATGCTTAATTTCGCAATTAAATGAACCATCCTTTAAATGCAAAAATAACTAAACCTGTAAAGGTTAGACGAGAAGAAAGCATAGGCACTGATTAAGATATAGTTGAATTAAAGCAATGCAACCTGCAGTATTGTAAACAAAATGGCGACGTAATACGTAACAGAAGACTGACAAAGTGAACGATTCTATGGACCGTACGGCATTGTGAGTGAATGTTGACACGTTACTGAAAACACGCTAATATGACAACCAGACACGAGAAAATAAACGAGAATTTACCAGACATTATTAGCAATTGTCAACCAGTATACATGCACTGTATCCTGGCCGTCTATACATCACACACGCTACAGTACCAGACACGTCCTGATGTACGACGTTACTACGGCTGCTGTGTGTATCGACATGCTGTAGGGACTCAAGAGCTGGCACGCGGACAGTAATATGGACTGGAGTGAACGTTGTTGATATCCTACGTCTCCAAGCTACGAAGAACAATGGGAAACTACAGCACTCACACACTCGCAGCAGGACGTCTTGAACCATGGACCAATCTTCATAGCCGAGCATCTCATCACCAGCGAGCGTACAACACTAATCTGAGTTCATTAAAACTACGCAAATTACACGTAATTACCGTGTTCAACTATTGCGCGCCACATCTACATTATTTACAAGCGCGCCGGAACTTGTTCCACGGCGCGGTCCTTGACGTCGCTATTAAAAAAACTTAAGTCGAACATGTGTTTGCAATCCATACGTAAAGTTTATATATGTCGTGAATGATGCTATCCTGAAATTAGACCATGCACGTTCATGTACTTATATTAAAAAAAAAAAAAAAAAACACTCTTTAATTGTACAAACATTGTTCAGACTAATATAGGCGGTTCGCGGTAAAGTAGGCACTTTTAACAAATACCCCGTCTATAGTAAATAACGACCAAAATCGTTGATTTTTACTCAAGACGCTAACTTTTAAGTACAGTACAATCCAAGCACTCTGATTGATACTTTGTTTATATTATAAAGTGTACGGAAACTATACATTAGCTGAAATATAAAAAGTTACTAGAGTTGTAAGAGTGCTCACTTTAACCGGAAGGACGTGTACCAAGCATATATATGTATGTTAAATGAGCACTTTATTATTTGTACCTACACTAGTACAAAACATGCTTGCATTTAAAGTGACATCTTGCAAATATCGACGTCACAGGTCCTCGAGTTTAATCGTGAAATCTTTCCGTAGGCTGTTCATCGTAAAGTAAGCTGTTTAAAATTTTAAAAGAGTGTCTATGTTACTAATAATCATTTTAAAAACCCACATTATTATGACGGACTAAGTTTTGAACTCTATACACCGTGTTTATTACATGCATTTCTATGTTTATATCAACAAGTGCCAGGCTGGTTGATAGGAAAAATAGCCATGGTTTAAGAAGTGCTCACTTGAACGTGACCAGCCTGTATTACATGAACAGGTACGCCGCGATTATGAGGGTACAGGCAGGGAGAGAAAAAAAAAGGGGGGGGACAGATAATTTTAAGGACATCTTCAAGTTACAGTATTTTCTTTGCTGGAAGTATTCCTGAAAGTGTATCAATATTTTTGACATTTCGTGCTCTAATTGATAGTTACTTCAATATAACTGGCATAAAACAACCTTTCTTATCTTCCTACAATTGTCAGGCAATACTGAAGTAATTTATTAGCTAACAATATAAAATGATACGGTAGATTAACATTCAGATTACGAAATGTCAAATACTTATACGCCTTATGAAAACCTCTTGTAGTAGGAAAAACACCCATAATTACAGACGGTCATGCACCATCCCTGTTAACGTTGTCATCACAATAGCGCGACATACACGACGCGAAATGAATAAGTTGTCAGTCAATCAGCGTCGATGCTTCTTATCACGTCAGCGTGACAGAAATCGCTGATACGACGCGATTCCCAAATAGAAAGTACTTCCATTTTATTCACGTCACCGACGCTAAAAAGCTGTAAAAATTATTTTAATTTTGTACCCAAATGTTACTAAATTGCATACATTTATTTATTTTACGCCAGTTTTTTTGTTTGTTGGTAAAAGCAAATCATAATCTTCTTTAAAAAAGAAAAACGTGTAAATGTGACTTCACACGTAGGAACGCAAGTGGGTATTGAAACTATATTACGACATAACCTGAAACTTAATAAACTAATGTTTACATCGATGTCTGATGTGCACGAGGGTAGTTTTTTGAGGCAAATAACTATTTAAGTTATAATTTTAGTTTTATCGCGCGGCAGCCAAACTTGTGTTCACAGTAAGGAGAATGTTAAAATAGCATCGCACCCATCGCTTCGCGCGAATCTTGTCGACAGCGAGTGTATACTCGAGTGTACTTGATGGAGCAGACACACTACACGGATGTCAGGGGCTCTGACATATGGCACATATTTGTCACCAGCTGCAGGATATACACGCTGCCGTCACACATGACTGTTAAACCGTATAGCGCGTTTAACCGACAGTGTTAGTTTAGCAACTTCATTCGTTTAGTTCTGCACATTAACACTAAAAGAAGCCCTGGTTAATTTATATTTTCTGCCAGTTTATATCTTTCTACTGCATGTAAACATAAATACTGCCACGTGCTGTTATTTACATAGGTTTTTACAATGTTTACATTTACATTACACTGCTCCGATAAATGATATCTATAATATCTACTCATTAAATGTACAGGTGCGGAACATATGCTATACTCAGAAGTAATCTTAGTTATAAATACCTGCGAGTTAACGTTTCATAACACTGGTTTATCTGTATCGACTCAAATTGATTGGACACATACTCGTAAATTCATGCATAGTAAATTAATTAGTTACTCAAAACCGCCACTAAAAACACACACGACACACTCAATTCATGAAGTCAAGTTCCGTTCAGCTTACTGCCGAAAACGACGACGACGCACTTAAACAAAATAAATAACTAAATTTTTAAATGTGTGAAACAGAAAAAAAACGCTGTTTCCAATTCCAGATACTCAGGCAGGCGATCGTAAAACATAATTTACAGATTACTAAAGACTTCACGTCATTTAGCAATGATATTCCTATACAGTCACTTCTAATACTTTTGAATATGTTTATCAGAAACCCATATTTATTACACAACGAACAAACACACTCTATGACAACTCGCTGCCAAGAGAAGCAGCGATAACCTAACTCTGATGCCACCTGTTGGTAGAATTTTGAACTACGTGTGGTGCGGAGCGCTAGCGGCAATGTGCCCACGACAGCTGCAGTACAGCGGGCCAGTTGCGTCACCTTGTTCTGGTGCTTACTAGGTCAAATTATACAATCAGTACGTATGTCAATAAGACCATAAATAAATATTTTCAAATATATTAAATACAGACAGGTCGATTACATTTGATGGTCTTTCACTAACGCTGTATTCAAATAAGAAAATACACGTAACTACTTGCAATAATGTAACTAGTGTCAATGTTGAGTGAGAGAGATATACTGGTCAGCGCTTAACAGCGAGGTCTAGTGCTGGTAAGGGGTGACATGAGGTGAGTATGGAGCAGCGCCGGAATGAAATGGCGGGAGAAACGGCAGATACCCGAGAAAACCCGCTGACCAACGGCATCGTCCGGCACGATTCCCACATGCGAAAATTCGGGGACCGACCCCGGTGGGAGTCGAACACGGATCGCCTTGGTGGGAGGTGAATGGCGTGTCAATGTTTACACATGCATTAATGGCTACTATTTTTTTTTTCAAAGGTTTAATCTTAAGTTCTCACTTTTATCCGAATGACATATACTTTAAAATTCCAAAAATTACACAAAAATGTACATGAAAGTAGGTTAAATATAACATTTTGTAGTTATCACCTACGCATACTTAAAAACTTTAAAATTACGCATGTTTTCTTCACAATAGGGGGAGAGGGCCGGCTATGATTGGTGTGTCGCGCCTCTCGCTGTCACAGAGTGTAGAAGAGGGGATTGATATCATTCCCTACTAAACCAGCACGTAGACAGGCCAGGATAGCCATGATGATCTCTGGCAACAAACATTCGTTTATTTACACATACAAACTGTCATTACCGTACTTCTTGTTTCCTACGACTCAAGGCCGCGACAAATATCCTGGGACTGTAGTACGAGGCAAATTACAACATCAAACTTCCAGTACTCTTTTGCAGTGTGTGATTTAACACTTTGGACTTCGGGTGTGATCGTCTACATTTTACCATACAAGTAAACAACTGACATTCTGACATGTACATTTGGGGAAAGGAGGCAGGTTAGGGTGAGGGAAAGGGTGAGGACGGTGGCCCCCGCTACTTGTTTGCACGGCCCTGCCACGAATAGTATATCTCATGATATTTACTTACTTACCTATCTCTAGTATGTATAGTCTGGTACAAGACTGTATTAATGCACAGTGATCAGTCGTCGTACATGAAGTACTTGTCATGACGGCTTCCAGTGCGACATGCCACCCCGCGTGTTGCATGCTGTGTTTATACGCAGTAACAATATACTTACATTTTACATACATATTTTCTGATGCCTCTGAAAAGGCGATAAAACATTAATTATTTAAAATATAATCTGTGACTAATTGCTTCATTATAGGCTACTGATCAGAAATTACGAGTTTACAGGAAAGAAAATAGTTTACTATAGCGCCATGATACATTCCTGACGTGTGTTTCTAAACCACCTAACAATACATGTAATGTCCCACGGAAAGAGAGCAGCTTACCACGCGCTTCAACTGCGCTGTAAAGTGCGGCGAAAACGTTTTAATTACGAAACTATTCCTCACTTGGTCAATGTTCAAAAAGGAAACATACTTCGGCCTAGTACGTGCTTATTACAAACACTGTCTCTAAGCCCTCAACATAGTTCAACAACAACAACAACATTATCAAACTGCCGCACTATTAAAATGTACAAAACGGATGTATATCAAATGCTGACACATCACTGAACTTTGCTACAGACTTTCCGCCAATATAATATGACCAATGCTTAGTGTCCTATAGTTATAGATGACTGTGTATCGCGGGAAAACACGACTATTTGCTGTGTTTCAACACACGTTCAGCTTATCAGAAGATGACTGGCTTTCGCTTGTACTTGGAGTTGTTGCGCTATTTGACCGAGCCAATAAGAATCTCGCTATAGTAATATCTGATGCATGTTCAGACAGCTACGTTGTGTCAGACGTGTTTCAGCCAGTCATATATGCTGCTAGAAACTACAGTGTTTTCAAGGCTACGTTGGCACACGATATACCATCATCTCGAGCCATGGTAAATGTGTATCGGCTGGAATCTTGGTCCGCTGTGGTATTTGATGTACGCTTCAATGTCGCCCTTATATCTGCGTCACTCCTGAGCTTCTAGCACGCAGAGGCAGCGCCCTGTGAAGGAACGTGATTGGTAAGTGTGTTTACTGTCGCCGACCAGTAACAAGAAGAGGGTTAACGACAATAAAGTTGGTGGTGACACAGGTAGTGGAAGTATGCCGCGCAGTAAACCCACATGACAGGCAACACCCTAGCTGCCTACCTACCAGGGGGAGGTGACCCCTCGACAACCATACACACACTGCACGGGTCGTCATACCTCACACACACACACACACACACACACACACACACACACACACACACACACACACTAGTATAGGCTAGCAACTGAACCTGGTCCGCTTACTGTCGCGTACTTACGTCCTCCTTGCATCCGGACACCATCTGCCGCGCGAAGAGTCGTCATACTATCTCACTGGATTCCTTGCCGGTTGATAAGACTATGGTGCCAGAGGTCCCGAGTTCGAACCCTGGGTGATGAGCTCTCGTGGCGCCGTTTATAAATGTCCTTTCCATTTATTTAATATAATTCGCAGGCTCTCGCGTGTGTATAGCACCGCACTAAAGGTTAAAGTTAAGAAATGTCATTTTGTTGTGTAATCTATAAACAAACATTTAAATATGAATTGCAATAACCATTAATAGCCATTATCATAGCAGTATGTAGCAAGATAATTAACAGACACGGCTAAAACGCCAACTTGGTAATTAGCAATGCTATTTACGTCAGGGGAAAAAAGAAGCCAAATAGAACATCTGACAGCCAAGATGTGGGGCGTCTACGAAATTAAGAAATGTCTGACCTGTCTGCATTAGTATAAGTTGACAATTATAACAATTTTAATTAAACGCGAGAAACAAATTCAGGGAAATATCGGGTTTTGTGTCTGGGAAATCAGGGAATTTTCTTTGTTACAATAAGTGGCCACCTTTTTTTAACAGAGTTAATTGCTAAAAGTATTTTCTATGAAGCATTCAGTATCGGTTTACTGAGTATTTGTGTAGTTATATTAACAGTAAGAGGCAGCAGATACTTTGTGACTTGATGTTTGCGCGGATGAGATTAACTAGTAAAGACGGTATCAACTTGGTACACGCATACATATTCCCTTCTATTAGATATTTGAATGATTCTTGCAATAAGTTAGTAACAATTATTAAGTGAAAAATTTTATAGACATACGGCATTGCGAGCAAATACATAACAATATAGCATATATGATTCCGGAAATTACAAACAACGATGTGCCATACAACCACGTACTAATGCTGTAATCCGACAACGACCCCGCCGAAAAGAGTTTCAATTGTACTCCACCCCGGGCCAACAGTGTGTATTCATGTACACCTCTAGTCTGACCTCCCACTACGCCGACCGAGGTCGTATGCACAACTACGTCACGGAAAGAGTAGCATAACAGCTGTTCTTCAAGAGTCTAGTGACTGACAAAACCTGGTCAAATTATTTCCTGCAAATGCTACGTGAGTGTGAGAGAGATTGTTCGGTCAGCGCTCAACATCGACGTCTTCAGCGCTGGTGAGGGGCGACATGAGGCAGAGTATGAAACAATACCGTCGGGAATCGAACCTGGATCGCCTTGGTGGGAGGCTAGTAAAGTGAATTTCAGATGTTTGAATAATACTCGTTTATTTTTAAGAGAAGAAGAGAGTCACAATATTTAATATGTAAAAATATGTGTTTTTTATTTATTTCAGCTGAGTTTTCCCCCGCCGGACGATTTGAGTTGTAACTGTAGTTTGCAGACGATCCCGCAACAATTAATATTTCTATTTGCAGAACCTTTGATAAACAGGTACCAATCATTCTCTACTCAATTAATACTTTCATACATTTATATTGGTGGCTGAAACACACTTTTTTTTGTTTTACCCGGTTCGCACAAAAACTAAACTCTACAGATACAAGCAAAACAAATGGGCAAGTAGCTTCGTTGAAGCCATATTTGCCAATTACATGTGCAGTGCTGCAGTGAGGAGGAAGCGACACCGCGAATATGACAGGTTACTTGGAACACAACGACCGTGTGCAGAGTTCAGGATGTTTACTGCCAACAATAGCACGAGAATGCAGCGGAAACTGCGAGCCAATTAGAGGAGGAGTGCAGGCTCCCAGCGGCCGACATGACGTGCCGCTACCAACAACCTATCATGTCTTCCTATCTCTCCTCCTGACCTTCCACCGCACTTGATGAGGGTTCATTACCTCCACATTGGGTTAATTATCCCTTCTCTCTCGACAACTGTTTCACTGGATACGCGAACATCTTTGGCACGACGGGTCATACAAACATAAAAGCTTCCTGATTTTTTGAAATTTTTTTATGTTCATAGTATTGTACGCGAAAATTAGCTGGCATGGGGGAAAACGAGACTTTCAAGAGTGAACTTGAAGCAGTGATACTACGTCACTATGAATGGCGGCAGTGGTGGGTGTGCAAGGTCGGAGATGTCAAGTATCTCGCTTTATAGAGCATGGAAAACTCGCAACGCCAATAGAGGACGCGAGTGCAGTGGTAGGGGTAAGGGGAAGAGGGTTGTCGCTCCTAACGAAGGACAGATTGTGTAGTCCGTCTAGACAGAATACTGGTGAAGAAGCGGTTATGTGGGTTGCATATACATCGCTTAGTAAAGATGGCGGACATCGTGTGTCTGCGGGAAATGTCGCACCCCCTCCCTTGTCTTTCATCCAAGCAGAGTAAGCACAGGGCCTGAGGTGGGGAGTGGAGAACAGTTCAACAACCAGCTTCTAATAGTATAATACTGCACACTAGGACCTCAATGAAGGCTCTTACTACAAGCAACACACGTCTCTGCAGGCACATCATGTTGCTACGTCACATATTATTATTAATGTAATTTAATGACCAAACAAGACCGTCATTACAGTATTTTTCCGGCATGTTAAACAAACCTAAGCACTACACAATCAGAGGGGAGGAGTAGTGTTGGAGAAAGACACGAGTCATCAGGCGCTACAGAGGATGGTGGGAGCTGTACAAGGACGCGATGTATGGAGGAACACTACACAGTGTCTGGAAGTACAGACGCCTCGTCACCAGCTCCAGGTAAGGAACGTCGTCATAGTTGACGGCGACAATGGTCTGTGCTACGTGTCGTCCTGTCCAGTGCGTGCTATCTTGCTGCTGGTCACCTCACACATCAGCAACATCTACACTACCACATTGCCAGACACATACGTATCGCGGCACTCACACGTATTAATTTATATTATACCTCCCTCTGGGTGTGTAAATGTCCGTAACGTAAGCATTCCTATACCATTCTTCCGATTATTTGGAGAGTTGTTAATGTGTGCGGCAGCAAAGTTTCTGACAAAAAAAAAACAGATGTCAAAACAAGGCAGCGGAATACAACGTGAAATTTTAAGACTAAAAAAGCGTTTACCATACACTTCACTTTTTTTAAAATTTGATTTAGAAAACTGGAAACATAATTACATATTTTTACGTATCACTGGAGATAGACGTAATTAGATTGAACATTTGCACGACTCATATAGGCATTAAATTTAAAAAGAAAGCCGCAGACAATAGCTAGTGAATCCCGCGACAAACCTACTCTACATGAAAAACACTGGACATATTCCTCGACATTGGCATCACTTCTTATAATATTCGCTAACTTCACCGTCAATTACTGTACCAATTACCAAGAAACTATATCCATAGTCTCCTCCTATAATCTCACTTTTCCTATTGCCTTCAATTTTTAATTATTTTTTTTATAAACAATAACATATTTTAAATGTATTAAAAATATTACCACAGAAAGGACTCCCTATCAATTTTATTCTAATATTTTAATTTTTGTAAAATATATATTCTTAATTTCCGTGTTTTTATGATATTTTCGTATTAAACATAAACATTTTTACATTTTCTACATATAAAAGTTTGAAAATTAATTAATTTTGATAATTCCTCAAGTAAACTCCATGCATGCGAGCTAGTTAGCAGAGGCCTTAATTTAACACATATACATATACACCTTGCCCCCCATTCACAATAGAGTGCCCATCTTTGGCTTAATCACTTGCTCAGGTCGGATCAGCCTGACAATGAGAGACTGTAACATACTATAGACTACTTTCATCTCTGCCACTTCGTGTTCTTGAAATATACTGGCTATCTACCGGCCGCCATCTTGTAATCAACATTAGTTCCGTGAGGAAGCTTTGCTACAAAAAATAGTGGCTTATTCCCAGACAGCAAGCACATCTTGTTAATGTTAATTTACAAGTAAATAGCGAGCTGGCAGTGGTTCAATAAAACTTCCACAAAAGTAATATAAAACGTTTCACGTACAATGTCCTGACTCCTCGGCTGCAATTATGAAGGCAAGCTCTGAGACAAGTTCCTTAGCTGTTACGAATCCTAAAATAAGTATTTTCGGGTGTTACATTTTATTGGGAAACTATTTACTCTACTTGAACGCCATTTCACAGGGTATAATACAAGATGTATACGTATCTAATATTCGTGTTGAATGTTGAAGTAAGTATCAGGGTAGTAACTAATTTTGTTTAATCGTTCGATTCGGCAAGACTCTACAAATTCGTATCAATTTTGTGTATGAACACTAACAGATTATTTCACACATAAAAAGCTACAATAAGTAACAGCTATACATGTTAGCTAGAATATTATGTAATAATACAAGGATTCACTGCTTGGATATAGTGTAATAAGGACATAAGTAGCGTGGTATGGTCCTGAAAGCTCGCTCACTCTTGCTTCGTCGCTCAACCGATGTTACACGAACTAAGACGATGCTACGGCTGGTCGAGCGATGATCGCTGACAGAATCGAAACTGACAGGCACAGAGGTCGCCAGGCCGTGGAAGAAGGCGACCTCTCTAATTACTTGCTACAAGAACAACCTGCTTGTGTGTACCGTGCACTGAGGAGACAATCTAGTCCCGGTACCTCGTGGCCTGAGAGAAGCTAGAGGAAGACAGGCTCCAGCATGTTCCCATAGTTACAGCAGAGTTCTCAGCAACATACGGTACATCATATTACATAGACTGGAGGTTACATGCTCACACTGCAACTGTCGTTCATGTAGCACGTACCAACCAGTTAGAGAGCTACCGTGCGAGAACACTCACCTCTTAGCACTCCAAGTCGCGCCGCACTGATAGTCACTGTAGCCGAGACTCCAGTCTAGGAAACTATTGTGGCCACACGCCATACTTCACTACGTCATCTACACACATTGCAAGAGTTCTTTCAAAGACACTGGGCCGGCGCACAGACGCCTCGGATCCTTGACAAATGTCCCCTCATGAACTGACACCGTGCCTGGTATAGAAAATGTCTATGTTACGTGTCGGTTCCCATGGTTATGCCACGTGTTACGCAGAACCACAGAGCGTTCTTGACGCATGTCGCCACGACTGGTGAGACACACACACACACACGTTCACAGCTGACGAGGGCACGACGTTTACGCCAACACATGCTCTGATACTACTGTACGTGTCCTACGACATATGACTAGTTGTTTGGAAACGTCACTGTCCTAATTCCTGATATGGTTTGTAATACAAATTGAAATACGAGAGCCTTACGTACTTATACCAGGAAAAGCGTGTTTATAGCATTTAATTATATTCAAGGTCGTGTCTTACAGCGCTTGCAGAACAATGACAGGCCAACACGCGAGTAGGACGTTTTGCATAGACGTAGGCGCATGACGTAGTGCATAATGTCGCACTCCTACATCTATCCCATCTTCGCAACTTGTACTACATTAATGGTTCTCCGAAGTGTTGCACGACATACTTCGATGCCAGTTAAAATCAATATCTCCCACATAAGTACACAATGTGTGGTATTCAAGCTCGTATAACTATGGTTGTAAGGTAGACGCACTAATGTGCTGCAGAAGAGTGTGCGTCATGTCGAGGCGCAAAGGAGGGAGGGACAGCAGGAAGTAGAGGCGCCTAGAGGGATGACACAGGAATGTCAGGATGCTGTGGAGTGTGGAGACGAGCCAGGGCGTCCACGTGTCTGGACCACAGCCAGACCACGTGTTTTATAAAGTATTTGGAGAACATCGAGCGAGGTCCCTGGCCCTGGCACACACCCTTCCCTACCACCATCTACCTTCCTTCCTTCCTCTCCATTAGCACTGTATCTTCCAACATAACAGTAATATTACATGCCTCCGTCCATACTAACAATGAAGCCAAGTTAAGGGCTATACCTACAAAGTTCTGAGCCACATGTCATATCAATGTTACAATTAATTACTGCAGTAAGAATAAGTTTTAACAATAATAACTATTTAATTACACACTGTATATAAATGTCCTTTACCACAGATTGAGATGACCAATTTATACTCCGTGGTTATTATTATTAATTAACTAGTTATTATTCTCGTGTAAACATAAAGCAATTAAAATAATAACAATAAATAACATTGCACAGAGTTTGACCGGAACGTTGTTACATCAAGCGTATTGTATGTGTCTTGGAAGAAGCCATCTTCTGTTCAGGAGACTGGACACTACAGACACTGTAACATATGTTGCACACCGAGATCTTCCCCACACTCACACTTGATATTGTCAGCCCGTCTTGATAAAGTCACGTTTTATCCGTCTACACCTGATCTCAGCATATTCAAGGATTTCCATGCTGTCCAGTTTTCTTTGTAGTCAGGTGGCAAGATTTCTGCTACCTCCATATTGGAAGTCCTTGTTTTCCATACTTGTAATCTGTACAAAGAGAGGAGCACGGCCGTAACATTTAAAGTAAACTAAATGTGTAAACTGTGTTCAACAGCGACACGGCAATGTTGCAATGATATCAGTAAGGTAATTGCTACGAGAATTAATGACAAACAGAACCGAACAGACTTCTTTGATTGTATATGTTTATTTTCGCTTGCTTAATGCTTGTGTTGTTATGGGTTGCCAGCAATGGTGGGAAGAAGAGAAATGCGAAATACACGCACACTAGAAACTAGCAGGGCCTTTAATAAAAAGTGCTCAATTTACCGATAATCGCTAATACAGAGTGTTTCTGAAATATTTTTTACAAACTTGGAGGGTGGGTTTCTTACACCAAAACAAGAAACAAAGACCATAAATCATAGGTCCGAAAATCCTCAGATTTTTAGTTACTACTGAGAAGATAATTTAATGTGTTGCAAGGTACCCGGTAACAAAACTAATGTTGTTAGGTAAATAAATGACGTTATGGATACAAGAACGCCGAAGCGCTTATGTGAATCCTCAATGGCGGAGGATGGAGTATCTGACAGGGTGCGACAGTCCGGCGTGTACGAGAGAGAGAGAGATAATGTGTGTATGGGGGAGGGGGAGTAAGAGGACGTTATTTCGAACATGTACAGAGAGTTTCCGAGTGTGTGACAGTTTCACCGATGTGAACACACTGACAATGTTTAACGGATGTGACATTATGTTTTATCATAAATAACGGTAGGATCAAGATTCCCGGGCGTACGTTTATAACGATTTATCTTTTTGCTTTGGTCAAGCAACCCACTCCAAGTTTGTAAACATATGTACAGGGTGTACAAAGCTACCACTGCCACTAGTGCAGTCACGGAGCATCAACTATTGTTTAGTTGCGTTGCTGGATGCCTATCAACTAGGAGCACAGCGACTCCTACACTTGAGTGGAACACAGACAGCCAACTCTGCTGTCACAGCGCCAGTCTGTTGTTGGGCTGCAAACACCTCGCCCGTCGTAAAAATATCACATCCAGTTTTACAAGAATCCAAAGGGAAGGCTGCGGTGGATGCCGAGGGAAATAGAATGAGGGGGAGGGGGAGAGACGAGGTCAAAGCGTCTTTCCACACTGTATTCGCATACCTAAATAAACAAGGAAATCATTAATAATAAAGCAGTACGTGGGAAATAAAATAACAGAACATCATATCAGTACACCACATCAAGACGAAAACATGAAATTCTGGAAGTTAATTTTTATGGATAAAAACCTACTGCTGCCAAAAATACATAGTCAAGGTACGAAGTTTATTATTTGGCCACTTTCAGCATCTCTGTGGATGTAGAAAAGTATAACTATATGACGATAAATAATCACGGGAAGTCAACTACCAACTATCAATTCAGAACCGAGACTAATATTTGCTCGGTAAAGTGGGAAAGTTATTGTGTTGAGAGCAAGGGAAGGGGTGTAAGGTAGATAGGGGTAACTCTTGTGAACGGTACTGTATGAAACTTTGTCACATTCCTGTACGGTGACATCTGACAGTAAATATACACAGAAACAAGTGTATGACGTCACAACTGGATGACCCTGTCTCCTCAGTCTAACATGTAGGATCCTCGGAACACAGACACAGGAGACGTATACTTGTACTCTGCTATAACTTCAGTCAATATGACGCCACTGAGGACACTTACTTCTCATGTGTTCTACATATTTCAACCAAACATGAGCTATCGCCGGCGACTTTCTTTGAGTGGCTTTCAGTTCAATGCCTCAGAGTCGTGCAGAAGATCAGGCTAGGTACTCCCCATTATCTTATAAATAATATGTATTATTACTATTAATATATTTCCAGAAAATTATTTTTAAAAAGTTAAATAAATAAAATATAAATTAATTAAACACAAGTATAGCCTATATATTAAAAAATTGTAAATTGTGCAAGTGTTAAAGATCATTAATTAACGATTTAGAAACATTTTGTAGCAATTAAGTTCCTAAAAACATTTTGCAAAAATTTTTTTTCACTGAATTTTCCTGCTGCATGTCCCCCCTTCCCCTTCCTCTCGGGCGCACGCTAAACAACGCAACAACGTTTCATCGCAGTCGGATGAATGGTATAAGATCGAATACGTTACAGACATATTATTTTGTTCTAAAATGAAAATAAATAAATAACGTGTTATGTCCATTTCATTGTTCTGTACAGTAAATAATGTCTTACAAGGTGGCCGGTATTTACAACTTGTGGCTTGACAACTTACCAAATGTACAGTCATTTGGGGTAACTTTGTACCGGTCAGGGGAACTTTGTACCACCAGCATAGATTAAATTGTTCTAGATTAATTAATCTCTTATTCTTGAAGTTTGCATAGCTATTGAATATCCCAATGCTATTATATAAAATAAAATGCGTGGTGCAATGTTACCCCAAAATGGTACAAAGTTACCTCAAAATGGTACAAAGTTAGCCCAAAATGACTGTACTATATTGTATGAAAGAGAACAAACCTGTGCAGGACGATGACTACAGCTAAAGGAAACACTGTGAGCATAAGAACAGGCGCACAGCACATTCTCAGTGTTCTAGTTTCCCTTACGTCATATTATAACATATCTAGTTACTGCATACAGTTCTACATCCACAACATTTACTTCCACGCATTTTCTTAATGGCATACAGCAATAATTAATCACAATCAAACTTAATAAACACAGTAACATATTATACCAGGAACGCGGGACAAAGTGGCTACAACACTCGCCTCCCAACAAGGCGATCCTCGGCTGGTCGGGACATGTATTTCCGCGCGAGGGAATAGTACCGGGCGTTGCCGCGTGTTTTCTCGGAGGTGTTCCGTTTACTCCTCTTCTCATATTCTGGTGCTTCTCCATTGTAGGACCTCATATCGTCTTGCAGGACAAGTATATGCTTTACGGGCCGGTAATGAGAGAGGCGGAGGAAACGGAACATCTCTTGTACGGCTGACCCTCGGGTGTACTGCCTTCAAACCATGTCTACAATGACGATATATTTTTAATAAATTGTTTAACAATATTAATTTTGGTTCGTGCTAACTCGGAAAACAGAAGTTTTGCGATACAGTTCAACATTTCACCGAGAAATATCATTGACTACATACGTCGCTCTGACAGACCTTCAAAACTTAGTGGTAGCAGTTTGTAGTCGGATAAATATACGAACGTTATTGTAAAGTTAGTAACACTTATTTTTTCTTACAGTTACATCAAGATTTAATTGTCTGCCAAGAATTTTTCAAGGAGTTGTAAAATTTTAATATCGGCTATAGAAACTACAGATATGAGAAAGGTGTTGGACAGAACTAATATTGAATGAAAAGGTTTAAAATTCAATTATGGTCTAGTTAATTCGTAGGTTTATCTTAAGTTATTTTACTGGATGTTAAGAGAATTAGAAACGGGGGAAATGTTAATGTTTATATGAATGTTGGAAAATAATGTTTGATAGTAAAGTAGAAACATGAAATGTTCCTGTTTTGTAACGTTTAATACGGCCTCCACGCCACATTTTGAGAATGTGGGAGGGGGGGGGGGGCTCAGTAACGTGAGGTGCATATATACACGCACATATATGACCCAGAGCAACGTGTAAGCCAGGCCATATGTAGTGAGCACGTACATAGCTTCTGTGTAGCCAGACAGTATTGTCTGTGTTCCTAGTAGCAGTGCTGTGAGCTGGACGCAGGCACAGTCAACACTAGGACACTAGGTCCTAGTATGATGGTATGAGCAAGCCTTACACTCCAGTGATACAGCCAAGCCACTCCAGTCCATTACTAACCTATACTGCACACAATACTTCACCAGTACCCCTCACCCCCTTTCCCCTTCTAACGACAAAAGTTACCACACACAGGACGATATAGGGGCACGTGACACCACTGAACGGGTCTGTCTGCACCATATCTAGGTGTTAAATTTCTGGGATATTTATTTTGTGGGAAAATTTACAGAACATTTATTGTATATTATTTTGAACAAGTGAAATAATAATTTTTTTTTTAACTTTCCAAAATATCTACAAATAAATTTTATTTATATTTAATAAAGCTTTCTGAGATGTATTTTAACCTTTCTATTAAATAACACAAAAAATAATTTACTTCATCGTTGAGACACGTGTCTGTTGTCATCTGATTTGAATTATAAATGTACACAATTAAATAAAAACATAACTTTCGTACTTGGTAATTGAATATAATTATGCGCGGAAAACGTTCTCACGCTAACTATATCAATGCCTGTGTCACTTCGCTACCAAGATGCACCACGATGACAGCTGTTACAACACATCAGACTCGACAATGTCTTCAATGTGGGACTGTCAACCTAATGTCCTTGACTATTGCTTGCAAACACTAAGTCGTACTTCAAAAGCAAATTACAGCGTCATTATAAAACACTATGTATTGCAGTAAAATATTAACGTATGATAGAAGCTGGACACCGTGTACAGAGCTTCGGCAGAGGGACGTTTATTCGAAAATACTTCAATGTAATCCGCGTGAAGACAAGTATAGGACTAGCGTCTAAATAATATTACATGCACGTATTTATATTTCAGTATCTTTTAAGATTATCTAAACGTTGAAAAAAGATATATACATATATATTCGAAAAGGGACAAAGTCAAATTTTTTAGTACATGCAGGTTATACGAGATATCGACTCTCCAAAGCATTCTGTTTGCTGTCAGCAACAAAAGAAACCAGGTCCTATACAAGAAATACGTTAAACGGACTAGTTCATGAATGTGCCAATAACGCATTATTTTGTTTATGATTAACGTGATTATTGTTGAAGAATCAGTTTCCATGTGGTGTAGTAGTTTATTCACTAGCGCATACTAAGGTTCTAATGATCTACACCAAGGACATTATGGTTTATCTGATAGAGTAATACATAACAATGCTTTATGGGTATAAGACACTGAGTGGTGTTCTGTTTCATATTATTCCACACACACTATACTCTCAAGTTATCCAATATTGATAACCTGTTTAACTCTCAGATCCACAATAATAAGTTTTTGTTGTTTCCCAACAATCTACTCACTTGGACTTGGTCCGTTTTGCAAATTCTTGATTCAAATATATATATATATATATATATATATATATATATATATATATATATATATATATACACGCGCACATACATGCAAACACGCACAAAATTCTTCTTAGGTAAGACGGAGAATGTTAAAGTGTAGGCGTGTAAGACAGAATGTTATTGGTGCAGGAAGATGCCACTGGTCAGCGGTTTTTCTCGAGGATCTTCAGATTCCCCCGCCCCTTCATTCCGGCTCCTGTCCACTGTATGGCCTCATCTCAGGACAAGCAGATGATTACTGTAGTCTAGTAGTAGGTCTATATCCGGGTTCCACGTGCCATACTATAATAAAGTGTCTAAATAATGAGGGTATGCGCAGTGTTTACCGACACAGGTAGAATCAGCCTACCACGTGTGTAACACGTGCAGACAGCGTGGACTGACGAGCCCCTTAGCGTGTGAGATCCTGTCAGCCTCGCCTCGTGTTACGTCTAACTTCGTGTCGGTGCGCTACGGGTGAAGCTGACCTGCACATGGTTCTACGCCCGAGACACCGAGCTGTGCAGAGGTTTCGTCATGGCCATGCTACCTCCGCGTTACATGCTCAGAACTGAAGGTGACTTTGAAGAGCGCATCTAATGTCACAACGAGCCAAGCCCTGAACTAGCGTGCAATATCACCGGTGATCCATTATTACTATGCGACTTCAAGCAGTGACCATATAATGTTACTGGTGAAAAGTCTATAGCAAAGTTCAGTGCATCTTTCTATCCCAGTGTCGCATACATCCAACTAGTACATTCTGAAATATTGTAGTCTGGAAAGGCCGTTGGGGGGCTTTTCAACTGCCTGTAGTTTTCCTTGGCAGACATCTGCATCGTAATGTTATGTCCAAACAACGGCATCCATTCAGTCCCACCCTAACACACCCTTCACCAGACGACCTACTTAACAATGCCTCGACAGTTCCTCACTCGGCATCGCAAGTCGTTGATTATCTGGTGAGCTTGGCAGGAAGCAATAAGGAACCGCTGCTTGGAGACGTGTGTAATGAGAGGTAGCTGTAGTAAGAGACACGTGCCATACTGACTGCACAGTGGGTAGTAAACTACAGACGTGAGGATAGTCTGCTTGCAACACTCGTCTCTCGAGTCTATAATTAACTACCGTCCCGCCAGTAAAACACGCTAGTATAGTGAGAGGTCCTCGAGATACGTCCATCTTTACAGCTACACTCACACTTCCTAGCTGCCACTGCCGCTCTCTTACACGCCAGGTGAACTAACTTCCTTGTGAACTGACGGGTGTTGCTGAATATACGCCACTGTTACTGAGTCGCAGAGGACTCACACGTGCATCAATGGACTGAGTAAGATAAGGACGTCTACTATTATATATAGTCTGTGTTATCATTGTTGTGTTGTCTTGTCTACAAACATTCCTGTCGCTGTGTTCATGTGTGTTGTCCTCATTGGCTTTGTACATTATTGCCGCCTTTCTCATACCCCTTGTTCGGTCCTTCTCTGTTCAGACTTTCCTTTCCGTTTTTGGTTTCCATTACATACCGTCTATATTCCAATTTCGTAATTACTTGCATGTTTGTTGACGGCAGCCATTTCTGGCTCCCTGGTTTGTTTCTTGGTTTCTTTTGTTGCTAGCGATGGAATATATCCAGTATAACACATATGTTTATAATACAACGCTATTGCAAAATTCATTCGAAGATCATAATATTCTTGCGAATAGTCGCTATATTTCGACTGTAATGCTTTTATATTTGTATGTTTTTTTTTTACGAAAACACGTGCGACATTTTAGATTTAATTTTCGTTATAAATTGTACGGTGTTACGCCCACAACCAGCTATGCCTTAGTCATTAATTGTAACTAGAACTATGAAATATGTTCAGTTTAGAAACAGCCGTATAAAATAAGTGATTTAGTACAATATTCTGTTGTTTAAAATATTCACTATAAAGAAGTGAAATACTTCTTAAAAGACTTGCACAATGTTGAAAACTTTAAACATATTTCCTCAAAACCAGAAAGTGTCTCATAGTTGATTGACGCAGAACACAGTTCAATGTTGTTTCACATCTATTCGTGTGTGTTTCCCAATGGTACGACGTATAGTATGATTTAGTGGCCAGTATCAGTTACTAAGTTTGGTTTGTAGCGTTGTACAAGAGATCATTTATTTTTTCAACAACATTTCTGCAATTCTACGAGCAAAATTAATATAAGGATCTAATGAAACCTATACCTGCGTCATATTCCACATGCCATGGCCATACAAAAAATAAGCCAGAGACTAACGTTATAACAAAAACTCTATAAATTCAAGATGGCAGCAGATGTTCCAATTTAAAAAGTAACATTTTGTTCATGTTAAATTGTTAAAAATTGTAGGATAAACCTAAAATAATAATTATGTAACGGTGACTGCCTCACTGGGCGAATATCGTATGTGTCAGACACGTAAGAGTCTAGAACGCTAAGGGTTACATAGGCACGCTCTCATCCTAGTGTATGTATACAAGTCCCTGAACAGACGTACAATATTCCCGTCTATAATGCACCTCTGCAAGACATCCAGCGGTACTCAGTTCATGTGATAATATTTCATATATAAATTGTGCTATGTATGTATGTGGACATAAGCAGGAGAATGTTCCTATCTTATGATTACCGCAAAATAACTTTTTATTTTGAAACATTTTGGTAGTAAAAAAGTTGGCTTTTTATATTAACAGAGTGACCTGAAATGGGAATACATTCCTACAACGTTCTTCAACTGTTATTCCTAGTCAGGCAGCTCACATAACTATCTTAAACTGGAATTTACAATGTGTTGAAATGACGTTTGAAATGTACTTTTCAATTATCTATTATATGTAAGAAACTACGTGTAATATACACATCAAAGCGTAATTAACGGGCCCCAGCCTTCTCTTACATTTAACCACTGTAACATCACTACTATCTGACAACACAATACCACAAAAAATATAGAAACAGAATAATAATTATAAATACAGAATTCACTAAAATATAGTAATTTAGATAAGTAGAACTAGTTGACATAAAAACTGGCGAGTATCAAGTACACGATACAAGCAAACAGTGAGTGCAAACAATCCTGAAACATGAATCATTGTGAAGAAAATACGTCACGCTGACGGCATGCTTGCTTAGTTAAACAAAGTGTATTTCCTGGGCTACGGCTGATATATGTTGGTATACAACGTCTGCTGAAACTCGCAGCTACCTATAGAAATACAAAGTCGTAGTGAACTGCGAGCAGTTGACAGCAACGGTACACTGTGTATCTCTGGTGAGGTAGGTCAGCGAGGTTGATGGCGACACTGGGTCACTTGTAACAGCACACAGATAACACGTACATACAGAAGACTAGTGGCGAGCTGCTGGTTGGTACAACTCTACAAGTCTACTTCCTGCTATACATACAGCTAATGTAGCCACATTCACTCGACTCAACTATACAGCACTGAACAACAACACTGCCTGGCTACACAACAAGACGATGTGCTTCCATACAACAGCCACGTGCACCTGGCGCATAGGCAGTGTTGTACACACTTGCAGCCACGCATATTATTTCCCTATGACGTGCATATACGAAAAACACTTGAAACTACTATCATTTTACAATTTAAAAATTTCACCATGTTTGTTATGAACATGCTCTGACCACCTCTTACACTAACTTTCACAGACACTACCTTGCACATACACTAACTATTCCTTACAGTAACCTATCCAAACCTACCTAAACCTATTCAAAACCTAATTTATCCCACCCTAACATAATATTATTACCGAACGTAACCTACTCCAATGCAAGATGCCCCCACCCAAACTAAACACACAACATTGGTGTCTCGCCGCTGTAGAGAAGTCAGGCAGTACTTGCCCCGACCTTGTCTCCTGTTAGGGGACATTTTTTTTTTAAATTTACTCAGCAGCAAATACAGTTCAGGAAACTTATTTGCTTAGGAGTGAACCAATGTGTTAGGAAATGTTGCTAGCGGGGCGGCAGGATGCTTGTCACGGTGGTTTGCGGGCAGTTGTAGTATAGACAAGGTACGAAGGTCGTGGAGAGAGGGGATTGGTTGCTGGAGTCTGTGTTGCGAGTTACATATTAAAACAATATAACCTGATCTGGTATTGTGGTTGTGTTTACGTGAGGTCTGTGGGCGAGAATGTTCGCGCCCAGCAACAATATACTCTTGTCTCACAACCACGTGACTCGTCTGGAAGCAGTTTTGCCCTTATCCACGACCTTTCCTTTATTAAAAATATCGATTTTGTCGACACACAGGACAGTTAGAAAGTCATCTAACTGGGCGTGTTTGTGTCTATTCCTCTCTCTCTCTCTCTCTCTCTCTCGCTTTCTATCTTTTTCTTTCACTCTCACTCTTTCTTTTTTCTCTCTCTCTTTATACAACTAATGATCTCTTTCCATGTAAACTTCTATGTAATTAAAGAAATTGTAAACACCGTATATCCCCTACGCAAATCCCACTATTCTTCACAGTCTCAGTCTTTAGTTAGGTCATCAAAAACCATATCAACTTAAACTGAACATTAACGCAATTACAATTGTACAAAACTCGATTAAATGTGGCATCAAACCGTAAGTGCGGGACGCTAACACCACTAACTTGCTAGAAAAAGCACATCCCTGGAAAATGTTTAACTAACATAACACCATATATGAACATACATATCGGCACGCCCGGACACAGTAGCTTGCAGCACACGCCGTAACTGCCATAGACTTGGCCTGCGCTTGTTGCTTGTGGTAGATATATAAACGTTCAAACAACCAACTGAAATATACACGGTTTTAAAAAGTCAATATGGGAAAACTACAAAACATCATCGGTAGATAATATTTGTCTATTTTATGAGCAAACATTTGCCCAGAATGATGAATTTGTTAAACGTGATCTAATGTACGAGATTTCCGCACCAAATATTTTTATTCAGAAATACCTCACTCAGAAAAATTTGTCACAGGAACTTGACGAAAACAGTTGTCAGGGATTGCTGTTTTGTTGCAAACTGTCTTCGAGGAACCTACAAGTTTAAATATATGCTTTTGGTGTTTTATTATGTCCCATGCCCTCTTAAAACTGAAAACATTTACTGGGACTGATAGATTATTTGAAATAACTACATGAAAATAAATAGTACTTTTCAAACACTGTAATATTAGAATAGAGATACGCAATTTCTTCAATTATTATTTTCCGCTGTAATTAAAGTCATGAAATTTCGGCATCACCTGAAACTAGTCAATTTGACAAATTGTTTTTCTCACAAAGTTGGCGTAGAAAAAATTTTTAGGGTTGCATTTTTATATTCCCGTTTTTGTTTCAGTGAAATATTTAAACACATTCCCTTTGAAGAGTGAGCCCTTGAGATCGCAGAGGATTACGTAAGGTTAAGTAGTTTACATAGCAATGGTTAAAAGGATATAATGATCAAATTTGGACATCTTACCAACAACATCAACGACTCGACGAGCGAGTAGTCGTGCACAGGTCCGAAGATCTCACTACATCATTCAGTCAGTAGCGACGGCCGGTGTGAACAAAGTGCAGAGACGTTAACTACACGAGCTTACGACTCACACTTACTGGTAATTACAAGCCTCAGTCCCTAGCACGGAGGACCAGGAGGACACGGTAATTCCTTGAGGACAGAACGAGTGCGGCCCAGAACATCTGTGGGCATCACAGACGTGATATTGTACAATCTCGTGCGACTAGACACCGCTTCTCCCTCTAAGATCATCATTTGTCGCTGGTAGCACGAAGGGAGCGACCAGCTACCAGCCTATAGTTCGTTTTCGGAACTAACCAAATAATAGCTCCACCAACTAAGAACAATTTTGCGCCAACACCCGAGTCAAGAAAGAGCTCGCTGTCATGTGTACTGACCTGGTTAGTTTTGCAGTGTCGAGTCATATTAAGCAACAAGCTCCACTGCTGGTGATGCCCTTCCGTCAATTCCTCTAAATTTCCGCTTTGAAACCATACTGCCCCCCCCCCCCACACACACACAGAGTCAAGGGATATGGAGCGCATCCCAAGGGAAATGGAACCCCGGTTCACGGGGACCTGACCACTTCCCCACCACGGTCTTAGCCCGCTAGAAGGAAGTGCAACTACCAGGTATTGCACATAAGTAGGTGTCAGATATAACTGCAAACACAGTAGCACAGTAGTAGAGTGGACGAAGCAGAGGGGCTAGCATACAGACAGCAGCACATGGCCAGACATGTTTCACATACGTGCATTACACATTGACAAGCGAGATCCGCTGTGCTAACTTGGCGCTCGTGTCTGTCGTCTTGTCGCTTCTATACAGCATGTCACGTGACTCGCGGATATGGACTACACCACGTGACTAAGTGACCGAAACTAAGCAGAATATACACTCTCTGGTACAAAGCTTGTTCGCTCTCTCATGTCATTGTTCTAGTAAACAAAGGGTTCGGCTACGATTTGCCAACCAGTATTTCTTACTTAAGGGGGAATATTGGACAATTTTATTGTATTTTCAGTTTTTAGCCATAACATTTATTCAAATTGTATTAACATTTCTTCTGCGACAAAGCATAGGCTATAATTCTTGGTAAACTGCTCGACATAAATAATAATGGAATATTTCATCAATTTGTCATGCAGAATCACTGTAAGATAATCCTTGAATCCACATTGTGCACGTAAAATGCCACCGAGCTACATTTAGCCACAAACATTTGTGGCGGCCCAAGTCAGCCCAAGATTCGTGTGGTGTGATTATCATGCGTTTGTTCCTGAAGACTATATATATATATATATATACACACACACACACACACACACATACAGCAGCCGACACTTGGTACTGTTGCCGCTCCACGCCGGGGGGACTGAACTCCCTGGGCTATGTTGTTGCCACAAGCCAGGCACACGTGCTGACAGTTTGTCCCTGACCTTACACAACCATCCTCGTTCCGTAGACAATGAGCGTATGTATAGCTATTTCTGCCGCAATCATATGTCGTACGTCAGCCCAGTCCAGTGTCCAGTAGTCGTATTACTTGGTAAGTCAGCATATGTTCACAGCCGATGATAGTAACGTTCCTGCCCGACACGAGCACCTTCTGGCACCTTACTGGCCGAGTATGATAGTACCATACACCACACTCAGTAGCAGGACTTGTCTCCCAGGCAGTTGTCATATACAACGAGGCTGTGCAGGAGTGTTCGCCTACTTGCTGCAGCCTCTATATGGAGTGAAGGAAAGCTGACTTATAACAGGAGAGAGCACAAGACATTGCAGCGTGTGACTAACGCATTATCCCAGCCCGGGGCGTTAACAGGCCCTCGCTGCAACCTAAACTGCCGCGACAACTACTCGGCCTGGTTTCGGCCGTCGCTGCACACGCACCTGTTCCGGGAAGCGAACCCGGGCTAGTTGCGGGGCGGCTTGGTGGCGTGGGGGAGGAGGGGAGGTGAAGAAAGCCGCTGTCACGACGGGGGAAGGTGAAACGTCTGGAGACTGTAGCCGGCCCGTGTTCGTGACTGGACCGCGCACATAGCAGGGTCTGGAGGGGGGATGGAACACACGACCACATGTAGGCACTGGAACTACGTGCAGCCACATCACGTCTCTATCAAGTACTCGCTATTTACATTTACCCTCCCAGCTCAACACTTGTAACTTGTTTCATAGCTCCATTAATACAGCTAATAGGGAAAGAAACCGGTGTAACAAAGACGGTCACCTGGTGAAAGGGTTTGTGTGCGAGGAGCTGTGACATCACCTCTACGCCCAAAGTCTTACAAATACGCGCAGTGTTACTGCCGTCATAACGTTGCTACTGTGGGACTTTAAGAGGGCGTGATACATTAATTAATGTATTACTGTAGGTTTCTTGAAGCCAATTTGCGAAAATTAAACAATAGCAATCCTAGACAATAGTTTTATCCTAAGTTTTAAACAAAATTGTTTCCAGTGTTACGAACTTCTGAGGCACAATCTCCGACGCCGGAACCTCGTGCATTTAACAGCGGCGCAAGAGATCACGCGTGACGAATTAGTAATTCTGGATAAATATTTACTCATAAAGTTGGCAAATACCTATATATAGGATTGTCGTTGAGTATTTTATCCATATTGGCTTCGAAAAAAGCGTAGAAACCAATTGATGTTTTCAGCGCTTATTTATCTACCACGCTCTCTTATTAAGCGGCGTCTCTATCATGTTGTTGAACCCGTCATTGCAGCATACTCCAATGTAGCTGTAGACCATAGTAGAGAATGCATCCGGTACGTATATTTGAGAAACAACCGTCTGGGAAAGAATATATGAGCCAAGTTTGAAGGTTTAAATGCTTGCAATGTGCGCGGTGTTCATATTCACAAGTAGTCTGAAGTGTAAAGTAGGTAATCATTGTGGACGCGCGATTACTGGTCTCAGAGAACATGCTGCACGCCAAACACCAGCCAGGCGGTCGCCTCAATACTTATCAGTAAGTTCACGTAATGGCACGTTCCCCGTTCACCGGGGTGACACCGCAGATAACAGATATATTGGGAGGCGAGTGGCCTAACCACTATACTACCCCTCCCCTATCCATAACTCCGCGACCCAACAGTAGCAGTCTCGCCACATCGACATCATATAAACAATACGTTTATGAAGCTACATCCAATGCCTCACCACAGACGTAAAGGTATGCTACAGTTGATCGTATATATACGTTTGTATACGGCGGAACAATTTTTTTGCCGAAAAAATTTTTTTTGTTGAAGAAAACTTATGTAACCCGGTTTTTGTAAAAAAAAATATATATATATATATATATATATATGTTTAATTGGTCTAAACCTTCCTGTTGAAAATGTAAAATCATCTAATCAACCATATATTTGCTTGGTTGAACATTTACACGGTTTTTTCGCCATATATAAACAAAAAGTTGACTCTACGGAACCTTGTTCCTGTGTATGTCTGAACGTAATAGTGAGTATATAAACCAGATTATGAAGACATTCTATTGCACCAAGAATCGACCTAGAAGCTCTAAGGACGGACCAGGCAGATATTATCACTGCACCATCGCCCTTACGTGCGAGGCCACTCTACTGCACGCCTCTATGTGACCTTGAAAGTCGACCCTGTCATTTTAACAGCGTGATAATACGATGTGATGCACGCTCCTGTAGGTACTACTTCAAGTATCCTTAGCCGAGACATTCGTACCTATATATTATTGTGAAACCACTCGTTATATGAAGTTTCTCTTTCAAACAACGATACACATCTAACAACACTGGGCAACTTATACATTCAGTATTCGGAAGTGGAACTAGCAACAGACATTATTCAAGAACGCCATGCGGTCTCAAGATGAACCCTCTTTCTTTACAAAACATGTGATCGCTGATTGGACAAACGTAGACCGCACAAAGGATTAACGCTAAGCACGTTAGCTTAAGTGTAAATATGTTTGAAAACCAGACGATTAAATCCGAGTAAGGACAATCTAAATATTTTTATCTAGGGTCTCCTAGGCATTTTATTGTTTCTTTTGTTGTAATCGTGCAACTTTTATTGTGCCGCAAAACGTATTGCTGATAAAAAAATAACCACTACGAAATCTTTCCTTTCCTGTAAGTGACAATTACTTCGAGTTTCCCACTACGCTGTCAACGTTTTCCCTCACCAAACTGAGAGATAACAAGACATGTTTCTAAAAATACCTTGAAAATAATTTTCTCTCTCATGATTACAGCAACAAATTTTTACTGCTTTACAAAACAGAAACAAATAATCCGGAGAGTACAAATAGAAATTTATACGAGCTAAAAACATATAAATAACATTATATGCGACACGAATCTCCCCCTTTCCCCTCCCCAAACCTCTGTGGTCACAGACAAACACACAGCAACAAAGACAAAACCCCTTGGTATTGGATGGTATTAAATTCAAGTGTTTGAATTATTATTTTATATTATTCAATGCATGGTTAGCCGAATCTTAACATGATCCATAAAACTTAATTTTCATATCATGGCAACGCATAATGTCGTTGCACTGAACTGTTATAATTCATAAATGAAAGAATAAGCAGTAAATAGCAACTGTAAGGAAACTGCCTCGGGGAATAATGCAATTCCAACTTGTATCAATAATTAAGTAGCTAGGTGTCGCCATTCATAAACACACGTTTTAACGTATGCCACATCAAGTTATACCATGCGATTATTTCTAGTAAATATATTTAATTTGTTGTCTTATTGTAAATAACTGTACAATACTAAATGTAATATTTGCAGAGGCATTGTTGCAACAGTCAGAACTTATCATGCGGTGTCTATACTTATGTTCTGCTGGCGTACTGGAGTTTTGCCTTGTGAGATTGAAGCTGAAGAGCGCGAGTTGACAATTGTGTTAGTGTTTTGTTTATGGACAGCGAAAAATATACAATTGGAAACTTGCAGAGTTGGCTTAAGCTATACATTTTTAACATCTATACGTAGATGCATCTTTGTTATCGCTTATAAAAATATATAGGCACCCCTAAGACAGACTAAGGAGAGTTACTGAACATAGGACTGCAGAATAGGGAAGACTATTTTTGCGAAAACTATTTATTTTCGCTAACATTAAAGAGTCCCAAAACTATCTGACGGTTTTGCTAAAAATAAGTTTTACTATTTAGCCTTCATTTTACCAGGAAAAATTAAACGGTTTTCAGCTAGTTAGCAAAATAATATTTCTGTAATTATATACTCGTTAAATAATAGACTATTCTGTCTTATAAAAGGGTGGACACGCATTCAAAAAGTACGTTCAACGGAACAGGGATGGTATTACGGCACCTGCTCTAGGCTTAAACACATTGCCACACAATCAGTAGCAGTGAGTTGCGCGCAGAAGCGAAGAGGCAAGTGCTGAGGAGGCGTTAGCGCAGTGACTCGGTTGAGGCAGTGTTGTGACAGACAATATGGACGATATAGCTGCAGCAATAAAACAACAAGTGTCTGGTGGAGAAAGCTGGACCACGACTAGAGCTGCGAGATATAAGTTCCTACTTCCTACCAGGCGAACATGGAAACACACGCCCACACCTGGCATCTGAACATCGCCGTGGACTATCACGTCGTGTCGACACTTCCAAGAACAAGGTCATGATGAGACCACAGAACTGCGTGCCAAGCATAGGTCGTTACTGCACTGTTCCACAACTGCTCAACGTACACGAGTGATGCAAGTACGTCACACGTGTGTATACCCATTACAGGTTCAATACTAACCTTTAAAATGAAGATGAGTGTTTTTGTGGTCCTTCTTCGGTACGGAAATCTTGGCGTAGAATACTTTAAAAAATATTGGCGTGTAACTTCAATATTACGTCATAAATAATAGGGTCGGCAGTGAACGTCTGATAGAGGGTAGTTGTCAGCGAGAAGACAGCACTCCAGTTAGTGACTAGCGCCTAGAGGTCAGAGTGAGGTGTGATGTCCTTGCTGTGTCGCCCTCATAGCTTCCACGCTTCTAGGTGTGGAACGCACAAAATACGCTCAGCCAGGTAGCCGCCTTAAAGTGCGTGTCAGGCACGACGTCAGCAAACTGCTATCGACACATCTGAGACCGAATGAAGGCAGATAGCAGTGTACTTCCCAGCAAGTGTTCGAGGAACATAGCGCCAGTTCTTCAGCTGAACACCATGTGACTATGACATTATCCTGACAACTGCTGGTTCTCACAAATAACTATATCACTTCTACTCGGCGCCATCATGAATATTCCCCAGCAGACAGAACGAGGACAGCAGCGTCCAAGAACACACACACCTGGCAACACATGTATTTAACACTACTTTTATTTTAAACAGCAATTATGTTGGCACCCCTCGTGGTACAGTTCGCTACAACACTCTCGGATATCAAGTAGTGGCTTATTGAGAAAATGACCCCTCATTGCTAATGCTTTTGACGGAATTATTTATCAACTCTAAAATATTACACGCATAAAAACCTACATTACAATTTTGTTTAAAAACTTTGAACTAGGTTGACTAATTGTTTTGTTTAACAGATACTATAAAACTATATGATTATTTACTTATTTAAAATGTCGTTAAAGAACTAATCAATAGAAACTAATGTATACAACTGTCATACCTATGAATAAATGAACCACGGAATAAAAACTATTTTCAGCAGAACAGCTACACGGTTTTGTGAAATCAAATCTCAATTTGTCTTAAAAAAAAATTCTAAAAAGAATGACAAATTAGGGATTAAGTCCTAACTGGATTGCACCTTATAACTCTGGTACCTGAAAACTTACAACTAACTCGGCTCCGGGGACTGCAAACATAAATTAAATATCAACAAAGTTATAACAGTGCGTGGTAGATAAATAAAGGCTGAAATACATAGAGTTCTACGATTTTTTCAAAGCCAATATGGATGAAATACTCAATAACAATCCTAGATAATAGTATTTGCCAATTTTATGAGTAAATATTTATACAAAATTACTCATTCGTTACGCATGATCTCTTGCGCCACAGTTAAATGCACGAGGTTCCGGCGTCAGCGATTGTGCCTCAGAAGTTCGTAACATTGGAAACAATTTTGTTTAAAACGTTGGCTAAAGCAATTGTCTAGGATTGCTATTGTTTAATTTTCGCAAATTGGCTTCAAGAAACCTACAGTTACAGGTTAATGCTTTTAGCGTTGAATTATGTACCACGCCCTCTTAATGCGTGTGAAACCGTTAACACACAAATCTCGTGATGTAAGTTGATATTTGCTTGCTGAAACAGTGCACGCCATACAACATCCAGCCAACAACCGTCCGGCTTGCCATAGTGCACGATGTACTGACACGAATGCAATGTTGCCAGGTCGCAGGCAAGTTGCTAAACACGGCGACTGTAGTATAGAGGACACGCCTACATGCTCAGCTGATAGTAGACTCGACAATATGTACAGTTCATACATGGCTGCTCGAGATCCTGACCCTAGCGTCCTTCCACAGCCAGCCTTACCCGGTCAACAAAAGCTGAGACACGACGAACAATAGTTAGACCTCAACTGAACTTATCGTACATTACTGTGGCCTGCAGTGCTGCTAACACAGCTTACTGTCGCCAATGTAAACAACTTATATATACTCTCACCGGATATAACACGATTGCTTAAGTTTCTGAACTTAAGGCGACTAACAGAGAAGTAACCTCGTTCATGATGGTGGGGAAGACGTGCGCGCCTGGAGTATAGGCAACTCAGCGTGCTGACATGTAATGCGCTGTGCCTAGCCAACTATCTACATGTCGCATCATGCCATGAGAGTATTGAGAAGGTCAGCGCACCAGTGTTCACAGAGATGTTAGCGCCACACGTCTGGCAGGTGGAAGTACAAGGAACACTGAGAAAGTGCTTCCCCAGCTAAATGTATTAGGCACAGTTCTTCGCTAGTTTGAAAACTGCAATAAAAACCTGCGATGTCGCACGAGAAGTATCTCGCGTAAAACCTCGGCTGGTGTTCAAATATACGGTACATTATATACTTGTGTGAGCGTCTCGTCCACAGCGAGGTCACACGAGACAACACACAACTTTACACAAAGACAGAAGCTACGAGAGAAGTACGTGGCCTTCAAGGGTTTGCGCCTGAATCTATACATTTTGACGATAATTATCTCGTTAAACATACGACGTAAACGAAAATCGTGAGATCACTATGTAACAATGTTAAACATGGTTTTAAATAAGCAGTCTCGTTTATTGGAGACGAAATACAACATGATGGCAGGTAATTAATTAACTAAATTAAATTTTAACTAACAATTTTGCTAAAATTGTTATATAGTTTGTCTCAAAAAAACTGCATTACATAGTAAAAACAATGTGTGGTTGCAGAGCAAATTTAAGTTATCGGCTCTCGCCTGGGTTGAAAAATTATAATTCTCTTGAAAGTCAAGAAACTCTAGCCCACGCCATTCGCCAGGAGTCATTTCCGGATACCACGGTAGCCGTAGTCGGGGATGGAACCCGAGTCCTGCAGAGTCTAAAGTGTTACAACTGCGCCACCTGGCTCAGCTGAAGTAGAAGGCGAGATGCTTTAAACTGGAAACGTGCATAAACCTTGTTAGTTAGAAAGCACGAAGACACGAAGGCAAGGAAAGCCAGACAGAAGAGTAACCTGGTCTGAAATGTAATACAGCATATGTAATGTACAAGAAACAAGTTAACAACGTGTATAACAGGTCTGACCAAGACAAGAGATGAATACCTCGTATAAGGCCAACACAAGGAAGGAAAGTCGACTACCATACTCGGCCAGGTCGTCCCATATTACCACCAGGGCAACATGGCAGACGATGATGGTTGTGCTCTACCTTACAGCTGCTACTCAACATCAACCAAGTATCGCCCTAATAAGACATTACTATTGCTTACAATGAATGCTGATGTTCTGCTTAGATCTATTATTTAAGTGTGTGTTTTCTGAGATAGTAACGTTAGCTAGCAATGGAATATATAAAACAAAACCAGTCTGACATACACCCAACAATGCAGAAATATTTTAAACATCTAACTGTTTTGCTATTGATATATTTTTGTTTATGTTTGTGGCGTCTTTGGGGATACGACTGCGTTCACTTCCGGAATAGTTTGTTATATGTTTGTTGGCAACGGCTTTTTATATGTTTCTACTTTTATTGTGGGTTATTCTACAACACGGCATACTGCATTAATGCACGGTTTAGCTCGTAACTGTTGTTATAATCCCGGTAGTTAGCCTATGTTGTAACCTCCACACAACACTGCCGTCACCCAGCACTGCAGACAGCACGTGTGTTACAACTACGTGAGTATTGTTACAAGTTTGAGAGCACAAACTTTATATGTGGGCAATTCCCATGAGTTCTTTGGGATAGAGGTCTAAAATTACAAATAAAAGAGTTAAATTAAGTACTGGATTTAATAGCTCACAAAGCTACGAAATACACAAAACAGTAATCAACTAGAACTCTCACAACACAATTAGTTATGCACACAATTACTCCTGTG
>PNEQ01034581.1:0-36709 GCA_003012365.1 Medauroidea extradentata
AATTTCTTATTTTTAACATAAAACTTGGTGTAGTAATGGCATTTCGATGAGAACTATTGCAATGTGATCGTGATACAATGACGAGGAGAATGAATGGTCGCAAGACATAGTTATTATTGCACATTAATTTATGATGGTTGACACTGATGACTATTGAATATACTAAATCGGGGCGGCGACCATATGGGCCTGTCACAATTTTTATTACAAAAGTACGTACTTTGCAAAAAAAAAAAGTGCATAAGGATATAAACTTATAGAGCAGAAATGGCTTATTTGAAGCTTTTTGAGAATTTCCCACAAAAAAAATTGTGATTTACTGTTTTCCGTAAAAAAAATCTACTGCAACAGATCCGCGTAGTCTTAAATGTACGCCAAAATTATAGTCGAATATATTAATCCGAAATATGATGATAATGTTATCCGTAATTCGAATTTAGACGAATATCAGAAACAATTTTTAAAATAAAAATTATAAACATTACCTAGCAAGCACTATACAAAAACGAACTGGTGACGTCATTCTTGAATGCTTTTTGCATGTGTCACTAAGCGTATGCGTATACATAACAAAAATGTTTTTAATTCGCTAGGTTGGTTTTAGCATAGTGGTAATCAATAAAACGAGGATTTTCTGACACTGCAAATCAGTTCCCAGTCAAACTGAAGGACTTTATTTAGAAGTATCTGATCTTGCAGCAGCCAGCTGACAAGGCTTTAAATGATGAAATATTTCTTTTGTTTTAAATGTGTAATATATGTTCAACAATTGAAGTATGTTGGTATGATTTAGAATTTACTCCGAAATTCACTGACAAAATAATCTAACTTAAATTAATCATCCCCCTTTTCACGCAATAATATAAATCAAAATTACAAGCTTTATCCATTAGTTTCTATAAGCTCATGAAAGTCATCGGCTAGCCAAACTAGTACTGTTTAGTTAAATTTCATTCCACCTGTAAAAGGCGATTTGTCTTAAGAGGACGTGGTACATAATTCAACGCTAAAAGCATTAATCTAGAACTGTAGGTTTCTGGAAGTAATTTACCAAAATTAAGCAATAATAATTCTAGACAATAATTTTAGCCAACATTTTAAACAAAATTGTTTCCAGTGTTACAAACTCCTGGAGCACAATCTCTGACGCCGGAACCTCATGCATTTAACTGCGGCGCAAGAGATCACGCGTAACAAATTAGTAATTTTGGATAAATATTTATTCATAATGTTGGCATATATCATTATCTAGCATCACTATTGAGTAATTTACCTATACTGGCTTCGAAAAACATAGAAAGCAATTGATGTTTTCAGCGTTTATTTATCTACCACGCATTCTTATTGGGAGCAAAATTCAGAAGACGAATCCTGAGAGGATAAAGATAAAAAAAGTTATATGGGCACATGGCCGAGAATGTCTGGTGTCTATGCTAGAAGTTCTCCAGTAATTCAACACTCCTGTACAGTACAATTCAGTGTACGATACCCTGTGTTGAGACCACCGTTAGACAAGTGGTCGAAGTGACCCCTCACTGACCTTATAAGCACGAGCTTACACGACATAACAGCGACTGACGCACACATTCAAGTGTGCCAGCCTGCTACTGAATGGCGTCACAGGCAGCATGAATGCTTTGTTCCAGTGTCTCTCAACACCGCACTACACGGCACACATTCACACCAGGGTGAGTCGGGAACAGTAGTGAAGTGGACGCCCCATTGCACCGCGATGTGTGAGTGGAGCTAAAACACTATCTAATATGGAAACTTTCACTTGCCTGGTGTGTTCTCGCGTGTGCTTTCGATCACTGAAACCTACTCTGTCAAGTGGGTAAAAACTCCCTAAACAGTAGAGGAGGTTTTTCTCCCGTACACAGTATGAATGACTTGCCATACTTCAGTTTGTAAAGAGCAACTGTTGAGTATTGCTATAGCCAATTAGTATCTTTCCGCTCGTAACGGCTAACGACGGGAAATATGTAACCTCTCTGGACACGTCACTTGATATTTGCGCGTGTATGGTAAATTGTGCAGTCAGCAGGAATATATACAGTTTAGTAAAAATAAGTTATTTCTTATATTAAATCCAGCTATGTCGATTTCGGTTGCTTTTTTTTATATGGTTGTATTTAAATAGGACCTATAGTGTGTAATTTCGCTGCCAACCATACATTCAGTATGTTAACTACATTTAATGTAGCATTAACGGTTACTAACATTTTTCAAATGTGAAACTTTTAGTAATTACTCAATTTATCGCAAACAACCTATACCAAACAAGGCTGGTAGTATGAGTTTTATTTTAATGATGACTACAAATGTAAAAAAGCGTCATTATTAATTCATGAGAAACTACTATACAATAACTCATTTCTTAACACTCCCATACATCGATGTGGTAAATTTACAAATTATGTTTCACAGTTCTCCTTTGTAACGCATTTCCTGCCACACATACCTACTGCCTTCTTTTGTTCCTTATGCTATCAGGAACCCTGCAGTTTGTCCCCATTGATCAAAATTATCCTGTATTTGTTGCCATATGTCTTGTTATTACAATGACCGTTTATTTGACTACCTGTGTTTTGTGTGGTGGTTATTTCTTGACTTTGAATTAATTTACACGTGTAACAATAGAGAAGTGAGGTTTAAGTTCGTCGTGAATGAAGTATGTTTGCTTGTTGCAGAGGAAGTACCAAGTGGAATGCTACATGCAGCAGAAGAAGAAGAACAAGAAGTACGGTGTACTGGACCTACTGCGCACACCCAATCTTCGTCGCAAGACACTCATCATCACATTCACATGGTGAGTTTCCCCAGCTGCTGCCCTAAACTGAGGCTTACACCTGGCCGGACACGAGGATTAAACCACGTTCACATTGTTACTCCGCAAATAACAATAATAACAAATAACTTATAACTCCCAACACACACGTGATACTAATTTCGTATCGATCAGACCCGTATAAGTTACTCACATCCCTTCAAAAACTAGACAAGATATTATGATCTTCAAACAGTTAAACAGATTTTCTTGAATCATAGACAAGAACACTCTCGATAAAGTCACCTTTCAAACAAAAATAACTAAATCAAAATCGGTTTATCCGTTTAGGAGCTATCGATGCCACAGAGAAACAAACAGATATCACAGATACACACGTTAGACATATATTGCATCGGGGGTTAAAAACATAGTTTAAGAAAGTAATTACATTTCGCTTGGCATGCCGTTATGGATGGTCATCTCTGAGTATTCCACGCTTAAATTTTCATGCCAGCCAATAAGAATGTGAAACGTCATAGGATTTGATGGCGTGTAAATTTTCTTTCAATTACATAATAATTCTTACTAAATGAAAATTTTTGGTTGGTCGGAAATAACATTTTTCTATACATTCATGCTGATTGTCTACGAACGTTTTCGCATCTTATGCTGGGTAAGTTAAGACCTTGTTACGGAGTTTTACAGTGATTTCGAAAATTTTTTTTTATTGCTACCTAATACTCATATCAAAATTTCGATGCACAGTTTTTACACTTATATGTTTTAATTTGTAGCTGAATTTTTTGTAGAATTATGCTGAACGTTTTTTTTTTATTTCATTTCCCAAAGTACCACGTTTTTCGTCGTGAAAATAAGCAAAAATGAAGGAAATTATTTGTTTTGCTGGTGAATGGTACATTATTTAAAAAAACGCGTCCACAGTATTGTCCATCGTGTGATTGCCCATTGACTAAATTTTTTTCAAAACTTATGGTTAAAAAATATTTGAGTTATTTGCACCAGTCTGAAAAAAACTCGGGAACAAGCCCGTAAGTCGATTGTAGATGAGACCTTACGGAAGGACGTCACCACCGTTTTGCTTTCTTCTGAGTTTCTTTCGAACTGTTGTGATTTTTTAATTTACATTCTAAAGCATGTTACCTCTTACTGTAATCTCTGAAATTGTCCCGGATTATCTTGTGGTCTTGTTTTCCCATGTACGATCTGTAATAATTTGATTATTCCAGAAGTACAGACGTTAGTTTTAATAATGTCTTGTACATTTTACGAGACTCGAAGAGCTCCACGCCTTTAACAGATGTAAATTGGGGAAATGGAAATGGAATCAACCTGAGCTTATATTTAACAACTATTCCAACATTTGCCCTTACTGATCTCGGAAAACCCTGGGAAGTAGAAATCAGAATGGCCGGAAACGGAGCTCGAATCCGAGTACTACCGAATGAGAGGGGTGTGTTCCACCACTGCCCCGTCTCGAAACAAAACGAAAATAGAAATTTATTCTGCATTAAGTAGACAGGATATCTTCACCTTCATTACTTTAACATTACGTCATTTTGCTTAAATAGCTACGTTCAAGAAATACTTTTTCATACGAAATATAATGACATTACAATCCTCCATAATTACTAAGAATCTGTGGACAAAACACTTACAATTTTAAAAAGAATTTGGTTCCATCGTGGCCAAAATTTTTAACTGCAAAAATGGCTTTGAACAGTTTACTTCACTAGTTTTTGTTAGTGCTTCAGTGCGTGCAAGATCTGCATATGAGATGTAAGACTTAATGTAAAAGATGGTATACACATTCTGTGTAGTTCTCGATTACTTGTTCTTGAACTTAAGGGTTATGGAAAGGTATGAATTCGAGCGGACGACTGGAATAATTATTCGTCAATAAAATCTGAACTACTTGTGAAAATTCTTTGAGAAATTTTGCCGAGCAGTTATTTTATCAGCGGATGTTTATTCACATAGCACTATGCGGTAGTATGCTTTACTTTCGAGTAGAAGATTAAAATCTGTTTTTGAAAAAGAAGGGCTTGAAACCACAAAGTCTGCAAAAATGAAAAACTGTAGTGTTTGTAATTTTAATATGGTAATATCGAGGCCTATAGTAACCAAATTAAAAAATACTCGTGTTTTGATTTAATAATAATTTTACGACCCGAAAATCTCTGCGCGAGAGGTTCATGGATGTTGTAATTATTTTAAAATCAAAATATGAATATTCTTTAATTTCGGTTATTGTATAGAATGTTCCTGAACTACAGGTACAAATGGTGAGATTGTGATTCTTTATTAAAAAATTGTGCATAGTTACATACAGCAATTTTCGCCTAGCGCTTTTTTTAAGGGAGAAATTAGCCCTTGAAAAACGATTTTAAAAATTGTTTATTGGCAAAATAACTGAAACCACGTGGAAATAAATTGTAATTCTGCACACAATGATTGGTTTTATCGAGATCTTTAACCCGTGAAGAAACCACACTTTAAAACTCTCCCCTTCATAAAAATAACAGGGGTGGCCACCCTATTATTGACCACAACTTTTGTGCCGTTTGATTTTGTATACATTTTATGTTGCTTTTCTGAACAGTTCATCCTAAGTAACAAAAAAGGTCCTCTGTTAGAACGCGCCGTTTACGAGAGAAACAATCATACAAATAGTCAGTGGGTGCAATACACTGCACGTGATGTGAGCTCTACAACCTGTACTAAGCGATTATAGCAACGTAGGCACCCGAACTTCCGTTGCTTGTTACATAAATTCACACCTGAAATGCACCAGTAATGAAGGAAACTTTTTATTTATTTTTTTTTTCCGAATTTCTTCTAACTAGGTACACATATACTGCATACTAAGACTTCGGTATTTCGTTCATTTTATGTTCACTTTTTCTCAGTGGTGGCCATTTTTATATTTTTAGCCTAGTATGATATTTCTAAGGGAATTATTTCTCAGAATTTCATCAAACTTTGTACATATGTATTTATAAGTAAGCTGAATCGAAATTTCACGTGTATATTTTCAAAGTTGAGTGTATTTTAACATTTTTAGAACACACGAAATATCTCAAAAAATTATTTTCATGATTTAACTAAAAATGGTACACGTGCAGCTAGATAGTGCATATGGCACGCATTATGTTTAATTGGCATTTATTTTTTGTCCATGTCATCTTCGTATTTTTAAAATGGATGCTATTCGAACATATTTTGAACACACGAGACATCTAAGGTACCATTTTTCAGAACAGCTTCACACTCGGCATATATATATATATTATAATTAACAAGGTGATTTGGCATTCATGTTTTAGTAAATACTCTGTCCGTATGTTCTAAATGGTGGTGATTTAAACATATTATAATCACACGAAATATCTCAAGAATCGTTGTTTAAAATTTCATCAAACTCAATGCTCATATAGAACTTAGTAATAAGTTTTTTTGTTGTTAATGTGTTTAGATTATTCACTTTATTTAAGGCCATGATCTTTCATTTATTTCAAACAATTGCAAATAACTCGAATATTTTTTGACCAAATACTTTGAAAAAATTTGAGACTGGGTACGATACACAATTCTGTCAGAGCGTTTTTTTAATAATCTACCGTTTGCCAGCAAAAAAATTAGTTTGCTTCAATTTGGCTTATTTTGACAACAAAATAAATGCTATTTCAGAGAAAAAAATCTAAAAATCCGTTTGGTGTATTGCAACAGAAAAATTCATACACAAACGATGATGTGTTAAAACTGCTAGAATGAATTTGTGATATTTGTATTAATTTGCGTTAAAATAATATTTTCGGAACCACTGCAAAACAAAAGAGCGAGGCCTTAAATAACAGCCCTTTTAAACGTTTTTGACCTCATAAAAATTTTATAAATAACTCTCAAAAATGTAATTAAACTCATTCTTCATTCACCCTAACCTGAGTTTTGAAGAAAACAAATAACATCATATCATTTCTTATCATTGCACTTCGCTAGCTTCTAATTGGCTCAATTTGTGCAGCGCGCCGACGTACTATTTCCAACCGACGAAACTGTGTACAGTTGGTATCATAGGAAACACCAACGTGCTATATTTTAAAACAATACTGCGTGTAAATTTCTTACGTGTTATCGACATACGAAAACAAAAATTTCGTAAACCTTTAAAAAAAGTATTGACTACATGTGCAATTACCGTATATTTCAAATTCAATTGTAATTATCAAGCTGTGATTAACGACCGTGTTAAAATATTCTGGTAGTGACCTAACGAAAATTCGGTACTCTATGCAGAAAAAAAATCGTCAACAATAAATATTGCTGAATTATTTTGTAGTTCATTTTGGAAAAATCACATTTGGTAAATCACCAAACAATCTGCCAATTTCACGGCACATTAATTTTGTTTATGAATTATGTTATGTGAAATATTTGTTCGTGCCATATAGACATCACCGCGGTTTGTTTAGTAATGAAAACATATCCACGTTTCGAAAACCACACAATACATTTTCACTGCTCACGTCCAACGTCACATAACCTAACTCGCAAGTCTAAGGACAAAGTAAACATTACCAACTCAAGGACGAAAAGAAAAAGATCAGGGAATTTTGTACGAACGAATTGGAACGGTAAAAAGATATACAGAAAAACCATTCGCAATAGCCACAACATTTATGTGTAAATGTCCAACAATACTTTGAGAAAATATAATATTAGATTCGTTTGTGATATTTCTGACTTATTTTAAAGGGGGATTATTACTTTAAATTCTCTGAAATACTGGTAAGTGTGCCAATAAACTCGTACGTTTAACAGTGCGTCAGTCGTTACATAACTTGTGTTTCGTCCGCTAACAATAATTATAGTAATAAACATAGGACATCATATATTGTGTTTGAAACGTCTGTTTGTATTATAGATTTGCTAACAAAACTTTATCATTAGGTGATGGAGTGGTAAATTTGTATGTACACGACAGACAACAAATATATATTTCTTATGCAAGACCACAGTGCACGGCGGTCGGCAGCCAATGAACATGTGTGGTTATAATTTGCTTTGTTTATTCTATAACTCTTGTAAGGGTGAACGGAAAATAGTACACATTACACATTTTTGGCCTTAAATGTTAACACCACTTCCATGTTCATTGTTAGTCCACCCTTTTATAAATTGCCGCTTGTAATTTCGATGCTTTCATGACAGGAATATGTTATTAATTACATTTATTTAAAAAAAACTAATGTACAAATTCTAAACATATTTTAATATTCAGATACTTTATTTTCTATTAACTTCTATTTAGCTAGTATTTAGCTAGTATTTAGCTAGTATTTATTGTTGTTAAGTCTACAATTACATAAAATAGCACAGTAATAAATTCACATATTTCTGTACCTATGTCATCTATTTTAACGTATTAGTACATTTTCAGAAAAATTGAGAAAAGTATGCAGATTAGTTAGGCCCTATGCTAATAACTTCTTGTTTTTCAGCATATTTATCCTAGTACCATTTCTTATCCGTACCATGTCCTCTCATTATACGTTATATTACTTTAACTCATAAAAGATTATGCTTCATCATTGTGAACCATTACGCTTTCAGAACAATTTGTATTTGTTTCTTCATAACTATCTGAACTGTGCTACTTCATTGTGAGCATTCTTACACTAAAATATTCACCAGTTTACAGATACTTGACTTAAAATATAGACCTAAGTACTTAATATGTTTTAATTGTCTTGTGGTGCCGTGTGTTAGAACCATTCTGTCCCACACAAACTTACAATTGATTAACTTACGCAGATAAATAGTATACATAATGAAGAGGAGAAATATTTGTTATACTGTAAAACATTTTCTTTGGTTTTGTAACATTTTAGCTGCCCGCCTGTGACTTTGTCAGCGTGTACCACTCGTAGTGGCTAATATTTACAAAAACTTAAGAGCTTGTTTGTGCACCAGATGAGTGGTTCAGCTATTAAGTGCTAGGATAACCAAGTTTTGCTAGGTGATCTTACTCTGTAACAGGTCTCGTATAGTTAGTTATCTAAGCGAGAAACAGGTCTTAAACAAAGAACTTCAAGAATTTTTCTGTAAATATTAAATTTTTTATTACCAGTTTACAGCGTAATAGCATTTATTATGTTTTTAGTTATCGGGTGTATAAAAAAACCGTGATGTATTATTCACAGGAATAAACTATTCATGATTTTAAAAGTTTGTATTGGATTCCACAGTGTGTTATTTTTTTTTGTTGCTAATTATGTGTACGAAGAAAACTATGTATACATTCAACTAAGCGGACGTTTTAATCAATATTTCTGCGTAATAAAACTCATTAGTCGCGTTTCATTGAGATTATGATTCTGTTTAACTAATGGTAAATGTATTGGTATAATACGTTGTATTTTATTCTATAAATATTTACTATGTTTTAGCACATGCGTTTGAACATGCGCAATTTAGATCTTCGACAACAATTATATGTTCTTGTCCGTGGCATGGCGTAGATATTTGGTTCATAATACAAGAACTGTAAAAAGTCTGTTCGAATGAATGAAATGATAATCCTAGGTAATTACTGTAGTTCTACAATGAACGAAAGAGACTCAATTTTCTACTGTATTACTAGAATATTGCGTGTATTTACACTCATTGCACCAATATGAATTATTTACATGGAAAGAGAAGCAACAAACTTACCACTCGTTTGTATTGTACTTTGAATATTGCAGGAACTTCACGACACAATTTTAATGGATTAGGTACAAGCTGGGCAAGAAATAGACGTACAAACGCTGTGAAGTGATTCACTACAGCAAAACTGCAAAAAATATAATAATAAACTTACTAGCCAAGTTGTATAATAACTGGTAAGAAAAGTACCCGACCTTCAATATCGATATTTAAGATAGCTAAGACTTAACATAATAAAATATTCGTAAAAAAGCAAATATTTTGGTATGTATGTTTTTTAATCAATACCTGTCATGTGAAATAGTTGTGGTTTGCTATTATCGTCTACACTGCAACGCGGGTTGCGTACCTGGAAGGCAACTTAGTGCACCTTAACGAACCCTGTTTTATATCGAAAACTATTCGCCTGAGAGTGTTACAGTATATCATGTTGAAGTATTTTGTACATAAAAGGCGCGGTCTACAGTAATTTTCGTCATCATAATTTTATGTTTTTATTTGTACCGGATATTTTTTTAATATAAATTGTGATTAAAATTGCCTCTTATTAAATTTTATTTCTCTATCATAGTTTGTGCACTATGGCTTGCCAATGTCAAAATGTTGCATTTCACGGCTTAAAGTACGACACTGAAAGCAACTGACCTGCCAAACTGAGATAATTCACACTGAATAACGAAGTTGAAGGCTGCAAGATCTCTCACATATATACAAAAAATTTACTTAAATAATGGGGAAATTTAAAAGTAATATTTGAAAATTTCAAGAATTTCTTAGTTACAAAAATATTGTATCATGTTTTTTTTGTATAGGAGATCCTGTAGCCTACGACATCGTTATTAACTGTGACTTATCTTATATACGATAGATAAAAAATGTCATGAATGCAAAATTTTGTCAAAATTTATGTCTAAGAAAGAATATAATATTTAGTACAAATATAAAAATAAAATCATGGCAATGAAAATTTTTGTAGACTATGCACTTAACATATTACTATAGTATGTTCATAAACGAAGCTTACACAAATTTTGCTAGGGTAATAACATACCAATCACTTTTTTTCTTCACAACTGTTATCAGGTGTCAGGTATTGCTTAAAAACATAATTATTAATTAACTTGCTTTTTGATCTAAAGTATATTTAATCAGTTTCAGTTTAAAACCATATAAAATATCGGTATTCATGAGTGGATTCATTCCTTAAGTACTGTACGGCACAGTTCATATAATATTTCATACCCCATTTTAGAAAGTTTATCACCTCACATCGTTTAAATCTGTCGTTTAAGACTATCATGCACGTGTTTTATTTTGGTTTCCTGGCAATATTAATTTTAATATTACATATGTATTTGCGAAATGCTCATGTCCCCTAATCTAGGTAGTCTGGGACTAATTACCTTTGGGGTCGTTCCTGATTTTCATATGTGAAAAAAAAATGATGGTCTCGATTAATTAAGCCTGCGACTTTTTCCAGGGTTGTTCTCTTTTTTATAACTATTTATTTTCTTCATTGCTCCATTTTCACGCCATTTCCTCCGCTAAATCACTGCATTAAAAAATTACTGGATTTAGTTGTTTTGGACATGCTTCATTGCGATGCTGTGTATAGGAAAACATAAATAAGCAGAGTACGCTTTATTCTCCACGATACATACACAGTATAAAATTCCATAAATTTAATGGGGTCAAAATTTAATAGGGTCAGCCATGTAAGGTAAAGCTCACAACACAGATTTGAGGCCTGATGTGGCTAAAGGACAAACAAATAAAATACGTGAACCAAAAAAATACGACACAACCAGGTGAGACGAAAATAAATCACAGTAGCCCGTTATGGGCACTTGAATACATATCGGAGGAAACTGGATAAGAAAATAGTTGATTTATCACAATGTTCCAACTATTTGATTTTCTCTGCAAAAACCGCAGTGAGGGCGTCATTCTGAAGGGTCTCTCAGCCAAATCTCCTGCGACCAGCAATTGGACCAAAAAAAAATAACTTTAAAAGCGAGCCAACAGTTGCTGAATGATGTGCGCAATCTGTGGGGCGTAACTTTTTTTATTTGGAGAAATGATACGTAATCTGATGTGTAAAAGTCTAACAGTTTTTGGCACAAATGTAAAACAAAATATTAATTGTTATGGATCCAACGCCCTTAATCATTAAAGTAAAAAATCAGTCACATATATCTAGAAATACGAAATAATGTCTTAATTTACAAACATAATTTGTTCTAACGTGACGGAGCTTTAACTACGGGCTAGTTAGATAACAATTTTAATAATAATCTATATGAACATCAAATTTTTTTGTTTTCTTATCATGTGTTCATATTTTATCAATGGCGGCCGGTTGAACATGTTTTTATAAAACGAGATATCTTCGGAACCATTTCTCAAAATTTTATTAAATTCGGTACAAATGAAATTCTCAGTAAGTTGACTTCTCTTTAATGCATTTGGTCCATGCAGTATTATTATTTTAACAACATTTTTTAATCATGCGAGATATCGGGAAGTATAATTTATGAGAATTTTCCCAAACTCGGTACATTTAGTAAACTGACATTACATTCTTGTTTTGTATTTCATTAATACTGTGTTCAACTTATCACACTCGTTGCCATGTAAACATTTCTTGATCGCATGAGTTCTCTAAAGGCATTTTCAGTCCGATTCTCCTGAAACTCAATACACGTGTATTACTTAGTACAGCGTTGGTTTATTAAAATTGTGGCGCTTGGAAATTTTTTTACTAAACATGAAATCTGCGAGACAGCTTTCCTACTTTCATCACATTCGGTACACAATTAGTACTAAGTAAGACAATGTGAAGTTATTGTGTTTTACTTCCCCTTCGTGGCAGATACCTTCCCTCGTTTGCTTCGATTTCAAGGTAAGATTATTGTTGTTGTAATTCATTGAGGCCCGATTATTGTAAAGTAACCCGCTCTATGGGCGAGCTGCTTATTTATTCTATGTGAACAATTTGAAGTTAATACAGACATGTTTTTGTCCATTGTGTATATAATAACGTGCTTTCTCTAATTTCGAAGATTTTATTACATGACTGCATAAGTTCTAGTACAGGGTGTCCACAATGTCTTGTAACCCCCCTGTATGCAGTTTATGCATATTGTTATGGTATTATGATGTTATGGTATCTTGTGTTGTAACATAACCTTAAGTATCCAGTGGATTTATGGCATATATTGGGTTGTTTTGCAGACAAGGAATTTGAACTATGTGTGATACCAGCGAATACACCCTGGAACAGAGGATTGTTGTGAGTACTTGGGTTCACGAACGTCCTCATACTGGGAAGACACTTTGTGAAGTGCGTGCCGATTTCCAACTACGATTCCACATAAAGGCCCCACCAAAAGAAACCCTTCTGCGTTGGGAACACAAACTCTTTGAAACGGGTAACATCAAAGATAAACCACGAACTGGAAGACCTTCAACCAGAGTGCAACAATGTCAGGAAGTCGAGGATTCAGTAATGAGATCACCAAAGAAGTCGCTCCGCAAACGATCAGCGGAGCTTGGAATACCGCGATCGACACTGCTTAAACACACGAAGAACGACCTGCATCTTCAAGCATATAGCCCCATGTTCGTTCAGGAGTTATCAGACGATGATTTAGCCCGCAGACGGGATGCATGTGCGTAGCTTTTTCAGACTTTCGACACAATCCCAAAACGTGGAAAGGTCATTTTCAGTGATGCGTGTGCCATGTTATCGCAGCTGTCGATCACGGAATGTGTTCTGGTCCAAGGAAAATCCACGTTATTTCCAGGAATAGGAATATAACCCTCCACATGTCATGATATGGGCTGCAATGAACAATCGATATTTGTTTGGACCATATTTCTTTGATGGAACAATGAACCAGACAAATTATCTGAACATGCTGCGAACCTGGTTTGTGCCACAAATGGAGGAACTTGGTATTCTGTATGATGTGTGGTTCCAACAGGTTGGAGCGCCAGCCCATTATGCCATCTCTGTTAGGGATTACTTTTCCGAGGTCTTTCGGAATCGTTAGATTGGCCGATGTTCAGCAGTGCTGTCTGCTCCACTTGAATGGCCACCTCGAAGCCCTGATCTCTCAACGTGTGATAATAGCCTATTGGGCTTCATAAAGGAGTGTGTTGCACAGCAGCGCTACGAAACCACAGATGACCTCAAAGAAGCAGTGAGACTTTCTTTTGCTCGTATCAGCCTGAGACCTCCAGCTTGTGGGGCTGTGGATTCCAAGAGTGCCTTCCTCTGATATGTAATACATGACACAACCTTTAAATCCCATTCCATATTATTTCTGGACAGTCCAAATATGTAACGTTGAGGTCTGCTGTTAAATAATGTAACCGGTATTACGTATTAATTAACATTTACTGAACACAATAATTAAATTGTTTTGGGATACAAGTTCTTACATTTAACATAGCGTCCGAACTGATCAATGTTCAGTGACGGGTGACTATTAAGTGGCTCACAGACGGCTACTCTTGGGTTTGTAAAGTTACTTCGCCAGACAAATAGTTCCACTTTAAACTGAGAGTAATTTCGCCCACGTTTAGTAGGGCAAAAACACTGGTAGACATTACCTTATCACGTAGATGGTTCATTTAAGAAGAGTTCATATCCAACGTCATATCCGGCGTCACTGAGGGGCGCCCTTGCAGTAGAATTGGAACTGCAGAACTACGAGGAGCGGTTACCATTTTGATGGTCTCTCGTGCCGAGAACAAAGTTCTGCTTGCGAGAAGATAAGCTGCCACTGACGTAACACTCTACAACAGCTGAGAATGTCTCAATTAATATTGTAGCAAATCCACAAATACTCAGACCCCACACCATATGTCCTCAGGTGAGTAGAGACGAGACACACTTAGCCTCGCAGTTCCCTCTGAGCAGTCAAGTTGATGGCTCTCAGCGTAATACTTTTCGCGCACACATCACCAGCAACCTAGCCACGAGTTGTGGCGCACCCAAACGTTACCCGTCCAAACTAAACCACTATATACAGTTATTAAATACAAATACAATTACATTTATGTTTACGCCGGCGTATAAAAATAATAAATTAGAAATATAAAAATTACTAACGTAAAGCCAATCAGTAGGACAATCCTACTGTAAACACCACTAGAAGTTGAAACGTCATACATTGACACGTGGCGATACACACGTCACAAGCCCGCAAATGCTTCTGAAGATGTCTCACAGAACTTGACGCAAAATTATTCTCTGCCATGAGAATGAAGGAGCCCAAACGGATCCACAGGATACTTAAGGTTGTGTTACAACACAAAATACCATAACAATATGCATAAACTACATACAGGGGTTAATAAGACATTTTGGTCATCCTATACATGTAATTCGATAACTACTAGACACTTTTATATTCAAATTTACTATTTAACTACTCTGAATCGATGTAGGTCCACTGTTAAAATATAGCATTACAAGAAAATAAAATATTACACATTTCCAGATATAAACCACCCAATTTACATTTTTAGGTTTACTTGCACCACATTGAGAAAGTAGGCTAATTAACTAGTTCTGATGGTAACTTCTTGTGACTGAATAATCTTCGACTTGTAGACACCACTGCTGACGACTTTTAGGAAACGCATAATGAAATACGTTACATAATGTGGTTTTTGCTTAATGACGCAGCGTAATGAAAGTATTTAATTTTACTGTACTTAAATTTTTTTAATGTTCTTAGTTCTACCATAAGACTTGTATGTAGTCAACATAATTTATTTTGCCGAAATGTGGCCTATAAAGTGCATTGCACATAATTATTTAGTTACATTTTTTTAAGAATTCCGGATCTTAAAACTCAAAAGAAGCTCACGTATTTGGTTGGCCACTAGGCGTTAATTTTATCGAATTACGCATTAAGTAAATAGTTATTCGGCTCACTTTTTTCAATGCAGTTATTTCACAGAAATATAACTGCGTGCAAGACTGTCTAGCATGCATATTTATTGCGGAATTTCCTTTCAGCGTGTCCGTAGTTCTCGACACAAAATGCTTTGAGATCAGGAGACAGCGCGTATTTATTACTTCCATGGAAACGACAAAAAATTGGCCGAGGCAACCGAGAGCGTGTAACTTTTTTATATGCAAATCTCGGATCCTGCTCTGCGGAGTTGTGCTGCAACATAGCGCCTAACAACTGGCTGGGAAATTGCGGGACGCGCATCGCTGCTTGTCTTTTTAGTGAAACGTTGAAATGCCATGTAAAATGCTAGCAGTGTTTTATTGCGAGCATTCAGAACTATTAATACATTAGCTCCTAGTGTTTTACGTGCTTCGTATAAATAATATGTATGATCCTAAATGTACACTGTGAGGTAGGTAAATTAGTAGTTAATAGGTAAGTTGTTTTGAGGGGTTCGTAGGTATGCAAGAAGTAAGCTAGATAGGCTGATTTGATTTGTAGCCTAGGTAGGTAAGTAGCAAGTAGGGATGTGATAGGTAAGTAGGCAAGTAGGTATGTAGTAGGTAGGTAAATGGTACATTTTAGAAAAAAATATCAATAGGTAGAAAATTAGTAGCCCAGGTAGGTAAGAAGGTATTAGGGAAGTGATATAGGCAAGAAGGTTAGTAGTACGTAGCTAAACGAAGTTTATTAGATAAAAGATCGGTAAATAGATGGGTAGAATAGGGAGGTAAGTAGTAAAACCAATACCTATTATGTTTGAAAAAGTTGTGCAATGGGAGTGCATGACTGGATGTAACTTTTGGGTACACTCCATTGCGATGCAGCTCGGCGCAGTCCTGGGAAAGAAGATGGGTTAGAAGAAGACCAATAAACAATTTAATAGTCCAAAAAGAATACATATGAGGTTGTCCAACATGAAGCACGGTACAGCAGAGAAAGCAGCAGACACAAAATGAAGCAGACCTACAGTTTTGTGTAATGATCTTGAATATGAGCTAGCTTATTATCGTCTTGCTTTGGAAAATTACATTATTTTACTTTTGGACTTGAAAAGAATTATTATACAATTAGCAGAGACATAAAATATTGAGCATCCATTCAAAGATGGAATTGGTGGGGAAACGTAGGTTGGACTTCTCAGAAGCCAAGAAATCAAACTGTCAGAATGGAAGCCTAATGAAACATCCTAGAGCAGGGCTGTTGGTTTCAGCCAAGGGACTCACGTAAGATAGGCTTTTAAGTGCCTGGTGAAGTGCAAAGTTTACAATTATAATACACTATTATTAAATAAATAGTTTTCAGCATCGAACAGGAAAGTGAAATATTACTACTCTCTTTCAATAAATTTCTGCTAAAGAAGCAAACAGCAGGAAATCACAGCTTTCTAGAGAACAGAGAAGAAAGCAATTTTTACGAATAGGAAATTGTTATAGAATATGACCCAAACCAACCAGCTATACTTGATGATGATCAGGGCCATCTTCTAAAACAGCATGCTTGACATTCCCTCCATTTCAAAATTAAACACATGACTTTGAATAGGGAACGAAAGGCCTGCAATTTTACGTTCATAAAGCCCAATTAGTGGAAACATTTTTTTAGGTAAATAAGTACCAGGAATATGAACAGCAAACACCGAATCGTGCTCAAAGTCGCATAAAACAATCGCAGCCGGGGACATGGTTTGGCAGTAGAGCCTTAAAGTAAAGTGAAAAGGATCGCGAAAAATTGTCTCAATATTGTGAAAAAATTAAGAGAAAACAGTAATGAAGAAAACGCCGTGTTTCTGGGACACCTGAATTGAAGTTTCTCCCGGGAGACATTTTCGGAGGATTCTGAAGGGGGCATTTGGATCATGTGATTTTTGTGATTGCTGTGAACCTATGAGGATTGAGGTGAAGATGAAAAGGACTTGTACGCCTGTGATTTTTATCTTTCAGCTGTTTAATTCTGTTATACATTTTCTGTGTATTTTTCGGATATGTAGGCCTGTTTTTTTTAACCGAAACCTGTGAATTGTGTATTATACTTGAATTTCGAATCTAGATTAATTTTACTCGGATTAAATAACTTTCTAAAATGTTGTTTAGTGTCATTCTAATTATTTTAACAAGGGGTCCTATTTCGGCGATTATTTTTTACTCGAATCCCATTAGTGGGAGGCTAGCGCTCTAGCCACTGCCAAATACATGGCTCCCAACTTATAGTAGTAAATATCTCAGTGTTAACCTGGTCTGGCATTGGTAAACCAAATAAAATCGGCATCAGGATGACTGAAAGCCATTAATTAGACTAATTAGAATTACTAAGACTGCAACACGGTAGTGTCAGAGAGCAATGCAGCTGAGCAAATACTTAGAGGGCTACCAAGGGACTAGCATTGCTCAAGCACTAGAATGCTGGAGCCGAGAGCTGGAGAGTTCTCTCCAGGGAAGGCATGTTACCTAACCAAACATCAACACGTGCTCTCGCCTCCTGAATGCGAGCGATGCCAAGTCGGGCGTAAATGGTGATATACCCCACCCTCGTACTGCCGGATATCCGCCAGCCTCACGTGTACATCGGACTGACTGCGCATTGGCTCGACCTGTGCGAGAAATACTTCCTCTGTAACCCCGATAACGACGTGATATTACACAGATCCCACACAACTTTATGATTCCATCGCATGTACAGGATGTTTCTGAGATACTTTTACAAACTTAGAGTGTAGTTTCCTTGCACTAAAACAAGGAAAACCGTCCATATAAATATGCATCCGAAAATCCTAAGTTTTTCAAAGAATTTCAAAATTAAGTTTAGTCAGTTGCAAGATACTATCAAAAAATCTGGTTCTGGAACTGATAATTTAACTAACGTTGTTAGATAGTTCAATATTGTCATTGATTCAAGTTTGCAGATGTCATCACTCGTACCCTCTATGGCGCATAGGGGAGTATTTGATAGGATCCTGCAGTGCATGATACGACGTCTGCAAGCGTTTCTGAAAAAAAAAAAAAAAAAAAGGATGTAATTTCAAGCATTTACTGTGAGTCCCTGCGTTTCTGATAGATGAGTTGCCGAGTGTTCGTAAATACGTTATTTTTACGAAACTATTCCCCGTGTACCCATTGTTTCACTGTATGAGAAGAAAACGCACTTCAAGTATGGTGGAAAAGTAGTTTCGAAGTATCACGTCAGCAATAAAATCCATTTCGGAGATCAAAAATATGGCTAAAAACAGCTATTTCAACCTGTTATATCTGAAAAACTACTCACGGTATTCGTGTGAAACTACTCTAGAAACATGCAATGGTCTTTTCTTAAAACGATTCACCAATAAAAAGATGGAGTCACCGCTGAAAGTATCAGTAAGACGAGTGACCTACGACACCACTGCACGCCGTTTCACTGTCTTCGTCATAGGTGATACCGCACCAGATGAGCCGTTCAACATCTCCCTTGGTACCGTACCTCACTCACACTAACACGGACAGTAGGCGGGCGCATTAAGAACTTATTATAACACCAGAGTTTAACAATATAAAGCCAATGAAGTTTCTAAACTTTACTTTACGTCAGTATGCATCACTACATCTTCAAAATATAAGAGTTTCGTCCTTCTTGGTTGTATTCTCACAATATATTTAACATATGCATTCGCTCGAGTTTATAGGCGTGCTTTCATTGTACTAGTAATCCTGAAGACCAAGGTTTTATTCGAAATCATGCCAGCCGTATTTCCGTTTTGAAACGGTTTTCCGAGACCATGCTAGACGAAGGCTGGAATTGTTCCTAACTGTAGACACTAGATTATTTCCTTCTCGTTTCCGATGTGTCGCAGATAGTGGTTCTGTCCCATTTATAGCGACCTTGTTGTCAATGAGATGTTGAGCCCTGTTTACTTAGTTATGCACCGAAGAGGAGCCATTTAACCATCACACTTGAAATAGTAGATACATATATCTATAATTTTAGATAATAATGTAGTATGTAGTTTATTGTATCTGCATTATGGTGTATGGTAACGTAAGTAAGCATTACGTCTCGTCGACAACGAGTTGATTAGAAAGTGGGAGACACAATTTGACACAATTACAGGAACTTCCATAGATTCAGCATTCGTAGTGTTATCAAATACATCAAACTCTTAAAGCACGCTTCACTTTCACATCCCATACACAAGCTTTTAGTTCTTTAATACTGAACCCGTATTAATCTTACAACTGTGCATCAACACTCCTCGTCCTTTCAACCTGTCCTATTTCCATCCTCCTTTTGTCAACCTTGACATGAAACGTGTCTCTTAACATCGTACAAACATTAGATTCACTACACAAACCGTCTCGGGTTTTACCTGTAGCGATTTTGGTAAACCAGGATGTTCGGAAGTGGCAATCAAACACGTGTCCATCCAAACACAAATCCAGCGTGTTAACTGTTAAGCCAACTCATTTAGTCGGCTTTTAGGGAAGCCATTCGTAAGTAGTATTGTCTGCCAAAAGTAAGTTCAAAACCTCCCACAAAATTGTTTCCAAGTACACCCGTGTGGGCACTAAACATTTCTGATTTGTCGAATTCAGTGTTGGTTGTTGAAAAGCAAAAGAAAATAAGCATATTATGTTCCACCACATCTAACTGACGAAATGCTTTTGCTGAACAAGCATAATGATCTGCTTCCTTGTGGTAGAGATTATTTCATCGGTATTATTATTCACATCTACAAAACTAAATTAATATGAAATATTCATTGACGAAGCTTGGTGACCTTTCAAAGGAAGCGGTATTAAACCCGACTATACACCACGAGCAAGTGTCGCTAACATGCATGCGTGAATCAACCAACAATAAAATGTTTATATTATTTAACGTGTTATTGAGAATGAGTTCCTTGCTTCTTGCCAAGTATTGTTATCCACATTCCAATCTAATGGTTCCATAGGCAACTCAGAGCTATTAAGTAATTGCTTATACTGCATTCCTTATAAGACATGCCCACTTAACGCCATTGGAAATACTATGAACTATTACTGCTACTACTCTTTCGCAATATGATTTATTTGACACTTTGGGTGATGTGATTGGCTATATTTTCCCTACAAATACAGTTAGTAAATGTCATTCCGAAACGTAAATGTCAGAAAATATGGGGAGGGGGAGTGAAGGCATTCCCTCCTCTCTTCATGGCCCTGCAATAGAGCCAGTGATTTTTTGTGAAAAGACTTCTGCAACATCTTGTTTCAGTGCCTTACGTGCACAACACTGCTTCATAGTTATTGGTAGAATATAATTGGAAATAGGCGTGTCTAATTTGACTGCACCAATCAGAAAAAAATGTTACCGCGACACCACACGTCCGTGATTTGCGAGTAGGAGCCCTAGACGCCGAAAGTTAAAAACTTCCAATCACTGACCATGAAGCAGAGAAACACATGTTCACATAAGGCATTGGAACTAATTGTTGCAGAATTCTTTTCACCGAAAATTACTGGCTCTACCCTGCAACCATAAAAATATCTACAAAGTAGAGGAAACACTATATGACCTGAACTTTATGCTACAAAATGTAGGAGTAGATAATGTCAGAAATGTTTACTTGTGACATGTTTGTACAGGTTCACCAACACAAGCGTGTACGTGGGTCTGTCTTACTACGCACCGGTGTTGGGAGGTGACGAGTTCCTCAACTTCTTCCTGGCTGGGGCGGTAGAGCTGCCCACTTACATGTTCCTGTGGCCTGCTATGGACTGCTGGGGTCGACGTTGGACCCTCTGCTGCTCCATGGTGGTGGGCGGTATCGCATGCCTCGCCACTCTACTTGTGCAGAACGGTACGTCACACCTCAACGCACACACTATGATCACCCCTGGTCGTTTTACTGTGATTTTGAAAGTATTTTTTAAGGCAACATAATTTTCTTATTAAAGATTCCTACGCCGTTTTGTCCCGAATATTTCATAATATGTACCTGTTTTTTTTGGTAACAATAACATTTTAGTTTCTCATATTTTTCACCCAAAGTATCTCATATTTTAATGAGAAAATAAACCAGAATCAAGCAAAAATATATTTTGCGAATGAACAGTGCATGTTAATAAACACCAACATAGAATCGTCCATCGTATGATTGATCTTAGTTTTGAAATTTTTTTCGAAGCATTCCGTTAAAATAGTTTTGGGCTTTCGGTAGCAATGTGAAAATAATTACTTGGCATTGATTACGTGGGAGGGAGGGAATGCCACACGAATAAGGGGCACAAAAATAACGAAGGTTTTTACCAGAAAGAAACGCCAGTGTGATGAGCTTGACAAAATAAGATGATTAGAGAGGAATTTAAAGTTCGCTACTGCAACTGTTGGAGCATTAATTTGATCACCTCCAATCTGATCTGCGTATTTCAAATCTGGTCAGCTGTGACAGACATAGGACTACATTTACTAATAAACAAGAAGATAAAATATTGGCTAATGTATTGTTTTTGTCTCTAAGCAAAATACATGGAAGGAGGCACCGCTTGTTGAGCGAGTGGACCGGGGTGACGAAATTACTTCCGCCGACCCTGCAGTGGATGACAAGAGATAAGTAAAAGAGATTTTGGTCAGAACTTAAGAGAAGTCTACAACTTGAGCATAAACAACGTTGCACTGAGCCAATCATGCTGTTTTTTAAGTAAAACTGCTGAACATTTTTAAAAATATATTTGTATATGTTTTTTTTTATGTAGCTTACATCAGAAGCTGGAAATAACCCCACTGGGAATGTAACCTGCTGTGCAATTGCTTGAATGTGAGTGGTCTTACCACTGCAGAACCACAGCCATTGCTTTAAGGTTCAACAAAAAGTAAAAAGAGCAAAGACCGGCAACAGTGGAAAATTTTAAGTACTACTTTTGTTTTATTTCTTTACTGTAGGAATAATTCAAAGCGGTTTGGACTTGAAACTCTTTGATACTGTTACAATAGTTGTGCTTACTCTTACTGTAGTATTCACATTGAACATTTCACAAATTCTGACTTAAACAAAAATAAACAAATATTATAAGCCCACTTTTTTCCATAATTTCGATATTTTACTTAGGCTGGCTACTGTAATATTGAAAACACGTAAGTTAAGGAAATACTTATGTGTTTTTTTAAGTTGATTTTATTTAAGTGCTAAACAAACTCTGAACCAGTTTTACTAAGTATCTAATATTATTAAAGTGTAATTTTTAATAATTTCAGCTAAATAAAAATTAATATTCGTTTTAATTCCTATATTTTGTTATTTATTTTTGTGAAACAATTAACCAACAAACATGTTTGAAACTCATCACGTTTTGAAAAAATAGTACAGAGTTCTTGAGAGTAGCCAAATGTGTTTAGAAACATGTAAAATTAGAAGTTCTTTATAAACCATGAATTATAGTGGACACATGTATAAATCGTATCTTCTCCAACAACGATTTAAAATTTGCACATAGAAATTTAAAACTGATCTTGAAAATATCCCAGCTGGATGTTCACCTCGCTGCACGAGAATGTACTGAATGATTTATGTATTTAGCAGGCTATGAATTATTAACACTGATGGCTTAGAGTATGAAGATGATATGATGAAGGCAATAATAACATTTTAACATTATTCAAAAACTCCAATTTTGTAACAAATAAATTATAATTGTTTTAGTTACGTAATGTTATCAGGTTAAGTTCAAAGCCCCCATTCCCAATTATTTTGTAACAATTGAAGACATAGTTCTTTTGTAATAATTTGAGAGAAAGTTAAATTTAAGATACAAAACTTAGACACAATGAAACAAACTAATTTAATATGTGTTGTGAACATTTGTAAATTAAATTTTTTCAATTCTGCGTGTTTTTCAATATATTTATGTGTGTTCAATTTAACACAAAAAGTTTCCAGCTTCTTTCGGCTACACGTTGAGCGCTGCAGTTAGTTTACACCTGTGCAGGTATTTGTGTAGTTTTCAAATAAGTTTATTGTGAGGTTAAAAAGGAAGTTTTGAAGTATTTTTTTCAGATGCCAGTATATGATGCTAAGATGATTAAAGAATGACAATGCAAGTTTCTGGCCTCGATTAACGTTTGAAAGGCACAAGCGTCTAATAAACACGTTAAGAAAATCAGAAATCCTTGGGCTGAAGAATCAAGGGATCAGAGGGGTTGAATTACCTCTTAATAATTTGCAGTAAGGGTCAGGTTCTCAAAAGGCCAACCATATAGGCGCAGAATAAATTAGTAGAAAACACTGCCCGTTTATCAGCGCGTTTTTCACTTAAACTTGTGTATCCATTAATTACGTAGATAATAACCTACTAAACAAATTAATCTAGTTTGTAAAGCTCTAAAATGTGTGTGCAAATAGTTTTTTTATTCTTGACCCCCGTAATGACGAACATCTTCCGCCCCCTCCATGTCAGGCAAGCATTTTCGTCCAACCTAAGGACGTCCAGCCACCGGAAACTGCAGAATCCACAATAGGATCCGTAACGTACTAAAACCGGGTGATACCAATATAGCCTGTACAGGTGCTGGAACCAATTAACAGACGTGAATATCTGGCCAAGGCTATATTTTACCGACGAAGCCATCTTTCAAGTTTTAGGTGCAGTGAATAAGCGCACGCTTGTATTTGGAGGTTGAGGGGCAGCCCTAAAGTCAATGTTTGGTGTGGCCTTAGGCTACGTACAACGTAGCAAAAGACTGTTTCTTTTTTAATGGAAAAACTTTCATGTCAGCCTGTACGTTGGTATATGTTCGAACTTAAGTCTTTCCTTCAGCATAATGACCTGCAGCCCTACGTCATCTTCCAACAAGGTTGTAGTGCACCTCACCGGGCAATCATAGCGCAGCAATCTCCAGATGCAACTTTCTTTCAGGCCAGTGTACAGAATTATAAAACCACATGGCTTGACCTTCAAGCTCTCAGATACAATGCCATTTGATTTCCTTACGAGAGGCATCTTTAAACACATAGTTTACGTCACGAAAGTGTACGAACTTTCAAGACGTCCAGGATTGTAGAAGGAATTGGCACCATTAGCTCAGACGTGGTTGGAAATAGAGTACAGATTAGACATACTGTGTCTTCTAAGAGCTTACGGAAGACCACTGTTATTTTCCTAAAAACTTGAACTGCTTTGGATGAACAAATTGTCCACATTTATATTATTTTGCTTCCAAGTGCCTATCGAAATTAGGCTGCTTCACTACGAGACAGAATGTATATCATTGTTATCAGTGTGAAATTTAATTTTAAACAATATGAAAATTAAATTTTTACTTCTATGGACACACTATATTATATAAAAATTGAGTTTGACATCTGAATTTCACAGTATGTAATTGTTATCACTGTCACATTTTGTTTTAAACAATATTCGAAGTAAATGTTAATACACAAAGTGTTTCTCACCTCCAGCAGGGACACTCAAGTATTTGTATAAAATATTATTAGTTTTGTATACGATACTTGTGAATACATTTTACTCTTGCGAAACAATTTTAGCTCTCATCGTTTTATCATAACGAGGTGTCAAAGTCAAAATTTGCTTGTTACGCTGACATGCAGATAGTGAAAACCAACTGACCTACTAAAACAAAATAATTCACTGTGAACTTACAGCCCATGAACTATGCAATAAAACATTTAAAAAACACACAGCAAAATATTTTGAATATTAAAAAAATCACGAAAGTTCATAAAAAAGTTGCACATTCAGCAATTTTTTTTAAATACAAAAACAATACGCAGGATTTTTTCAAATGTTTTATTACGTAGCACATAGTATGTTATTTCACTGTGAATTATTTCACGTACGTAAGTCAATTGGTTTTCTTTAATCGCATGGCAGCAGAACATGCAAATTTCAACTTTGACGCACCGTTATGGGAAAACAACGCCTGCTAAAATTGACTCGTAAGAGGAAACTGCACTCAAAAGTATCGTCTACAAAACGAACACTATTTTATATAAAATAATGACTTCATCGCACCTGAACACACTTTAAAGATGGCTGGGGTGATAGCACCAATTGCTCTTCTCTATCATCTAGCTGAACCAAAGACATAAATTATATAAGGGTGGAGCAAGTGAAGGTAAAAAGGTGTGGAGAGGAAACACACTGGCCCACAGCAATGTCAGCCTAGTTTATAATACGCGAAACTTAGGGAGCTTTCCCACTTCAGAACACTGAATTATTTCGATTGCAGCATTGTGAAGCATGGTCAAAGCATCATGTTCACAGTAAAGCATTAGTCTTACAATATACAAGACGTCATTTTTAAATAACATGTACCGTCTAGCGGATATATTTTGACTGCAAGAGTAACTTTGACTGGCTGAAAATGTTTACTTTGGTAAATTTAGCGAATAAATAAATAATTCTAGTTAAATATTCATACCATTAAGTTTGATCCATACAGATATGGTTTGCCTTTTCTTAACCCAGGTGGTTCCAGAAAATAATATTTGAGTCGAACAAAGTTAACACAACAGTCAAAGTATTACCACTCTACGGCACAGAACTATTAAAGTAAAGACATAATTTTTACAAAACTAGATGTTTCAAATAATTAGCAGGGCGCTAAAGTCAGCAATCATATTAGATTATAAATGTGCTAGTTTTCAGTTTCTGTTGCTATTTATATATATATATATATATATATATATATATATATATATATATATATATATATATATATATATATATATATATATATATATATAATTTAATTGACTAGTACTTCTCTCTGAACTGTATTAAAATTTATTTAAACAGCCATATCTTTTCTACAACAGCTGATAGTGTTTACTGACCAATTGGTTTTTTATGTATGATAATTGAGAGTGTGAAGTAAGATTACTCTTAACTGGCTAAGTCATGTACACTAACTTCAATGTATGCTTCCATTTTCAGCAGGTTTCGACATTTATTGTACAGTACTGACAAAACCTTGATTGATGACAGTTAAATTCAATGTGGTGATGCTGCACTTAATCTCTTTTATAGGTAGAAAATTAAAAACTGTTGTGAAACATGGCGTTAATATACATAGGTAATTCACGGTAAAGTGAGTACTTATGAAAACCTTTCCAACAGATAATAGACGTGTATAAATAAACCTCCGTTCATTAACTATTGAAACCAGTGATATGTACAATAAACCCAATATCATGTTTTATGGTAGTATGGCAAATTATATATAAAAATAACTCCAAAGATAGGTGACTACTTCAAAGAAATAAATTGCTAAGCATTAGAAAAGTTTTTCCAATGAACAGGATATAGCGAGACAATGGGCCTATTCTATGACATTCACCTTCTAGTTGTCCTACTGGCAGTACATCTAGTTATGTGTCATGATGGCTTAACATGCAGTCTATATTACAGACCACCTGCCAAGCCAACCAATCCACTTAAGTATAGTCTTGTAAAAATTGGATCTAGTATAAACACTATACATGCCATCAAAGGCTTGGCAACCTCTGTGTTCATGTTGTGGCTTTGGTCCTTGCTTGTGTATTATACAGAGTGTGTCAAGCACTCCTATATGATGCCATTCGTACATAGATTATGTCACGTGTAGAACTTGGTTAAAGCACTATTAGTAACATAATATCTACCATATATTAAATTATACTTGATTCTTTGGCCAATTCTTTATGCTATTTCATTCTTTATATTAGTACACAGTTAAGAAGAAATAATATTATATTTTCAGGCAAATACAGTATATATGACGCAAATTATATCAATATTATGGCCATAATTACATAGTAAAGTACAGCATTCAAACACATATTAACTGTGGTTATCACAGCAACAATTTAAAATTGATTTCCGACGAAAAATATAACCTGCATAAAAAATGTTATAATGTAGCAAAGTACACAGGCATGTTTTGGGGTATCTTACTAACTTATCACTAGTCAGTTTTGAGAAATTAAATAATTTAAAACGAGAATTTTACCCTCCAAAAGTTCACAACGTGCTAAAAAGTGAAATATATATTTTTACGAGTCACTTCTCAAGATTATGAAGGTTGAAATAATGTGAGTAAATAATAATTGACATGATTAAAGAAGGCTGTGACACTTGACTAAGCCAGCCAAAGTTATGTATTGCAACAAAGAGTAGAGGCGGAAATCTCAAACACTTTTTGTTTAGTTACAGAAATATTAACATATTACAGTAATTTTTAAATCACTATGTGGCAGAACCTATAGTTAACACTACTAGGAAGAGGAAATGCTATTCATTTTTAAAATTCTTTGCTAAATGCTTTTAAAAATGCATCTGAAATATGACACGCCCCTACATCTACAGCAAAGCTAAATTCAAACATTGCTCTCACATTATTTGGTTACATGATCTACACAGTAATATCCGGGCATCAACATACTGAGGTGATAGGTATGATCTGCGCAAATAATTTATGAACAACGCACTAGTGGAAATGCATTCAAGAACATTTTGTAAGATTACATATTTCGTAAACAATATTAAGATGATGGTGTGCGGGACTGGTCAAAACATCAAATTTATGGGATAACTGACCATATAATCAAATGCAACATATGCAGTAAATACCGTAATAATTATAAAACCAAACTTAATGCCCGTATATGTTAAAATTTAGGCATGCAATCAGTCATTTAAGTACGTAATATTACACTGGAGTATTGCATTCACTGGAACCCACTCTCGCTGTGCTTCATGATGCAGCTAGGTGATGATCGTTACTGATGCTAGGCTGGAAATTAGCGCCTTCCTTCTATGTCATTATAGAGCTAATGATGTCTAGAGATCTAGCAAGCCATGACAGCTTGAACACATACATTTTACGCAGTAAACTGCGTCACCTTATCCACATTGAGATGTATTGTACTGGTGAATTGATTCCTGAAGAGCGTTGAGATGTGGTCTCCACTAGATGAACACCACAGGCAATCAGAATGTACTGCTTTAAGTCATAATGTCATGTTAATTACAGGTCATGTATGGCGAGTACAAAGGCACAAGGGATTGTCCACGTCCTGTTCATTTGCACGTCTGTGAACATGAGTACATTCATCACTTTGTCCGACACAGATATGATTCTTATTTGTTCAACTGATGTTCTCCATTGTATGCCAGACACCACAGGCTATCTAACTCTGAAGCACCCGCAATGAATTCAATGAACTGACTGCACTTGTCAGGTTGTTACATGAACTTTGATAATACACTTGTTTGAAAGTAAGACCACCGACTAGCCTATGTTTACTAGGTGTTCTTCAGTACATCCCAACTATTGCATTTTACAGACACATCAATGTTTGTCTCTAGCTTTAACATCATTACAAATTAAGATTTAAGAATGTATTTAAGTTCTAAATACGTACACAAATGTAATTAAATTTTACATTCCAAATACCTGCAGTTTTATACAGTATTTAATCGTTGTCACAAACTTATTACTTTCAGTTCTGTCAATGAACTGTTCTCCACCACATGTAGCACGCCATTTATTGCTGCAGTATCAATATGATCACAGAACCTTTTTTTAGTAGGAACTAGTAAAAATATCTAAAAATGTGTGTTACATTTAGGAAAAAAATATGTTTATTTTAAGCAATTTTTTTAGATCATTGAATTTACTTTTGGAAAAAAAAAGTGTGTGTTATTGTAATTTTTACACCAACCTTCAAGATCTGTGTTGACAATTTCAGCAAACGTTTACTTTGTCGAAAAAAAAAAAGTAAATTCAATAGAGCATTCACAGTCCACCTCGCTACCACTGTACTGAAAGCCACAAATAATTTTAACTGTTTCAGACACGAATACCACACTAGCCCTGTACTGCATTGGTAAGATGGGTATTTCCTCTTCCTTTGTGGTTCTGCCACTGTTAGCCTCGGAGTTATACCCAACCGTGGTTCGTGGGCTAGGAATGAGTACCAGTTCCATGGTGGGCATGCTGGGTCCAGTCTTCATACCTCTCGTTAACTATCTTGTGAGTAAACTTCAATGTTCTGAGGTGCAAGTGTCATAATACATTAAGTTAAACATTATCTCATGGCACACGTTACAAGGACTTTAAAGTAGTCCTTTTTTACATTGTAATAAATTTAGGAATAAGTAATATTCAGCTTGCTACTTAATTTTTAAAAATACCAGAAATTTAGTATTATTGACGTCAGAGTATTTTTACTTAGTGTGTAATGTACAATAGAATGTTTTTAATAATGCAAGATATGAGTCAAAATCATTTATGTTGGTATAATGTATGCGGTTATTACATAATCAGCTCAAAATATTCAATAACACCACGTGCCTCTAAAAGCTGTTAGGTGGTTTAAAAGTTTATGGCAGAAAAACTAATTGATCAATGCGTGTGCAGTTTCGGCATATTGAAGCAGAACACTGACAGTTTTTTGTCACCTATGTATGGCATTAGTGACCAGATTAACTTAGTTCATTCAGTTGTTGCTGAAATAGCGACTCAGTCGTAATAAGTCAACTTAACATTTTCCACGCAAAAAAAAAATGTGTGTGGCTACTTAATAAATATTTAGTTATTTTTTAATGGTGAAGAATGTGCGTGCTGTGTTTTATAAAGGTGAAATGAGTCACCAAGAAACAATTTAATAAGAAATCTCCAATCGAATATGCATTTAGAGATTGGTAGCATTCGTGATAATAAAAATGGCCAAAAAGACAGAGAATGTACCAGAAACCTACAATATTCACACACAAACATACAAAAAAACTGGTTAATACACGTGTTTCTATACACAGAGGTTGAGGTTATGTGAATTTAAAATTCTGCTAGTGCAGCAATTAAAGTCAAGTGACCACCTGCACAACGATTTGCAGATGAAATGCTGGCCCCTATTGACCTTGATAATGAGTTCTCAAACAGCAGTTATCACAGATGAAGCAACATTTTACGTGACAGGTCAAGTCCACAGACATAATGCGCTAATTGTCATTACGGAGCACTTTTGTAATAGCACCAAAGTCAAATTTGTTATGTAATGCATACAAGGTTATTGGCCCCTTCTTTTTCATCACTAGACTGTCAACAAGAACAACCACCTAGGTATGCTGCAACTGCATGAATTATCACAAATCAACCCCTTTAAATCGAATACCATTCTGCAAAATGGTGCTCCACCTCATTGGGAACGGCAGGTATGCGTTTACCTACACAACAACTTTACAGAAAGCTGAATTGACAGAAACAGTCCAATTACTTATTTCCGTGTTCATACGACATATTCCCTATGGATTTTTCTCGTCGGATCTCAGAAGCGATGTGTACTAAACACTGGTTAAAGAATAGACGATCTGAATACACCCTTGATTATTCTAGTAGCCATGATCCAAAGAACATGACAAGAACTACATATCTCTTTAACCTGCTCCGTGCAACCAGGATAGCCAACATTGAAATCTACTAATGTCAAAAAAGACATTGTTTTTATTCTATGAAGCAAGAACTGCATATGCCTAGCTCAGTTAGTTATCATGCCTTACAAAACACCTGGCAGACTTTATACACGCGTGGTACTTAAATTTTAACGTGAAATTTGTTTGGCTCAAATCAAAGAATGTTTTTTTTTTGTACCTGGTGGTGTGGTGTAGGCTATTAAGATTTTCTCTCATAATTTAGAATGGATACTGTGTTAGTTGCCAAGGACAACTTCTAAGATTTGCAGCGAAGAAAATGTAATCTCCCTTTACTGCAATTGTAATAAATTATGCCTGCTTTGGAATACTGTATTACATTTCTAAGGCATTTGCTTTATGGAAGAATGTTTGATGTAATTGTATCACAACTCTCAACCGAAACAGTTATGAAAGCGTCAACTTTCCGTAAAATGTACAGTTATACACTGGGATCTGATTAAATTTGACCGAGGTGAAGGTTTTAATGGAATATACCTGTACGATACAAAAAATAAAGTCACAATCTTGTTCAAACACCTGTATTTTAACAAACAAAATTAAATGAAAAATTAATGTAACTGTACAAAGTATTAAATTCTTAATTCATGGAACAAAGTCATTTATCTCAAAATTGCGTTATAGATATCTGTTTATCATGAAATGTAATTGGCCTTCAATGTTAATGGTTTGAAAGTAGCCTTTGTTCTTCACTGAATGAATTTAAGTGTATGCTATACTGTACATACGTTCTATATCACGTGTGCATGCCAAAGACTTTCTTCTAGTAGTTGGCCAATTTATTTGTGTTAATATGTTTCCCTAACTTACTGGGCCAGTCGTATGTAATTACATTACTCCCGACTGAATGGCTGTAATTTCGGAGTGAGCACCTTAAGGTGCCTACCTAATTGTTAAACCGAGTTATAAGTAAAAATAGCGCACAACGCACTGTTGCACGAAAAGCTGGGATATTTCAGAAAATGGCTGTTTTTCCCATTCAAAACATTAGGTTCATTAAAAATACTGATCCTAAGTCTACTTACGTAGCTAAAAAGGTTTAAATTCATAGTTATATCTCAATTCTAGGTCCGACTTTACTGCAGATACCAATAAAATCAAGTGGTTACTGTTCATGTCCCATACTAGCCATGTTGTTCAGTACCATGTGCGTATCATTAGTTGGGAACTACATGTGCCTGACAGTAAAGCCTTTACCGTTTGACTTTTCAGTCCCCAATATACTAATCAGCTCTATGTAGACGGCTAGTAAATAAAACTATTTAAATGGATCCATGCTACATAGGTTTCAATCACAACTTCTAATGATATATTTTCATGTAAAAAAAATACTTGGCTTAAGGTGGCCGTCTGGGTGAGAGATTTTGCGCGTTCGAGGCCTCGAGGCACGGAAGCGATAAGGACGACACAGCACGCGCATCACTATACTCTGTCCACTCTAAGGTTGCAGCAGAAATAAACAATTCTAACGAAACAAATCAAAGCACTTTAATTATATCTTGATTCCTTACATTGTGATTGTGACGTAGCATAGCTACCTTGCATTTTTCAACATTTCAAATGAAATTTACGCTATGCCTCTAAACGCAAGTCCCTGAACTGGTGTGCTGTCTTCTCGTCGACAACGCTTCTGTATGAGACATTCCCTGGTGACACTATAATTTTGTGAAGTAATATTGACTTTAAAGGTATGTTATACACGCCTATAACTTTTAAAATATTCTGTGTCAAGATGTGCGTAACTAAATAAACTCCCATTTTCGTCATTATTCCTCCGCTATAAAATATACTGTAATAAATAGTGGCGAACTTTAAATGGACGTGTAACGTTATTTAAGGGCGCCGCCTATCCACGCGTCAGAGGCTCAAAAGCGACGGAGCTGTAAGGTCGACCTTGAAGCGCGCATCAAATGCCGCGTCGCCTCAACGAGCCAAGCGCTGAACTGGCGTGCAAGCTTCCCGCCGAACGGATTTCACTGTGAGACATTAAGTGGTGACCATATAATTTTATTGCTGGAAAGTATGCAACTAAAGCTCGCCACACACGATACAATGTTTCCTACTAGTTTCTTTACTGGATAGGTTACAAGCCGATATACTAGGTGCAATACAAGTTTCTGCTGCACACAATACTGGCTGCCTTGCTTGTTTTGCAAAGAAAATTTTCTCCACAACATGAGTCTGTCCATGCGACGAAAACTTGCCGCAGCGATACTTCTCATTTCTTCAGACGCACACAGGAATTTTAAAAAAGAGCTTTATTGGCAAGAAAATTGCTTTTGCGACGGAATCGGAATCGCAGCACCCTTGTTATGTTTTTGGAAGAACTTGATAAGGAAGATTGTGGCCATGGCTTGTGTTTCTGAATATTTTGCCGACTTCCGAAATTATTATTGCTGGAACCTCCTTTTGTTTTGGTTTCGCAGTCAGTTAGTCTTCCGTCCATTTCTTTCCTTCCATGTATCCGAAAAATCGCGCCTAACATGTAAACCGCTCTTTCGTCCAATTCTTTCCCTCCATGTTTATGTTTCTCAATACTCGCGTACCCCAAAACTTCTAGTGCTGTTGTTTTTATGCATTCTTATTGGCCGCTGCTTAAATATTGTAGTGCAGCTCGCAACAGAAATAGGACGCCTGCAATTAGGCGAATCTAGTACCTGAGCTCGCAGGGCTGCTAGTAGCAGGCAAGACTTTGTGTAGACAAGCTAGTAACCGAACAAGTACGGAATATTGTTCCTCGTGCGGCGAGCTCAAGTCCAGTGCAGGTCGCAATCTGAGTTTCACATATATCTGGTTAGTATATTTTGAAGTACGGAAGTCTGAAAAGGGCGGTTTTAAACATGTTGGAGGGCTTAGAAACAGTGTTTTTAACGAGCGTGGCATCTTAACAATGAGGTTCCGACCTTTGTCTGAAGTTTATTTTCTTTTGGTACGTTGGCACAATGGGCGCACGTGGAATATTTTCGTAGATAAAACCTGTTTACGAACGCACTGCAACGCATTTGAAGTGTCAGGTAGGCGGCCGCCTTAAATACTACTCCTAAGCAGACATCACTCACGTGCGATGAGCAGTTTGAGAATATTCTTGTAACGGCCGCAGCTGTGCACATTGCTCGGTGACCTGAGCATGTGGCCGCTGTAAGTGAATGTCGCATGTGCTGAGAATCACAAAGCTATAGATGTGTATCTGAAAGCATGTAGGAAATGTTAGCAGGAAGAAGTTGCATGGCAAGGACTGTGTGCAGGGAGGAGAAATGCTGGTGCTACCCCTGCTAGTGATGGGAGGTCTGCTAGTGGCAGGCGGAGCTTGCAGTCTTCTGTTACCTGAGACACTCAACCAACATCTACCACAGAGCCTCGAAGATGGCGAGGAGTTTGGTAGGAAGCTCAGTTGGCGAGACTGTATATCCTGCTTTCCACCCAGGTACGTCAATTTAAGGGCTATGGAAAGGTACGACGTCGAGCGGGCCACTGGAATGCTCAGTTGTCAATAAAATTTCAACTACTCACCAAAATTGGACGAGATTTTTTCGCCTAGTAGGTATGTTATCTGCGGACGTTTATTTATGTAGCACTATGCCCTAGTATGCTTTACTTTCGAGTAAAAAAATAAAAACCGTTTTTAGACAAATAAAGGTTTGAAATCACAAAATCTACAAAAATAGAAAATGGTCATTTTTATCATTTATAATATGATAATATCTAGGCCTTTCCATTTAATTTTTTACTGGAAAGTAAAGTACACTACCAAATAATGCTATATAAATACACGTTTGTTAATAGAATATCTAATCGACAAAAAATCTCCACCGAATTTTGCTGAGCAGTTCTGATTTTATTGAGGATTGAGTATTCCAGTCGTCCACTCGACATCGTAACTTTCCGTGCTCCATCAACTGTCAAGACATTACTTTAGGACAAAAACCATTTACGGTATTGAAACGATGATAATTATTTCTACAGAAATAAAAATGTGTGAAAAAATTTAAGTACTCCATGTTTTCAAGTGTTTCTAGAAAATAAAAAATACTTATATATATATATAACAGTAAGCCGAGGTTAAATTTTCTTCTGAAAAAATATATCCACCGGTATATACGTTAGTTTCTTTTAAGTAAGTAATTCAATAGGGTAATTTTAACAATTACCAGTGTATTAATATAATTTTTATCAGTATAAAATTTATTTTAATCTTTGTTTTAACCTGAAAAATAGTTGCACGAGTGTTAAAAATGTAAACTACTTTTCTACTTCTCCGTGGCAGAAAACGTGGACGTAACCCCAACTTCGTGGTTAGATTCGCCCCGTCCGTCGCGTCGCCAGCTTTGAGCATCATATTTATTATAAGCCGCTCGTGCAATGTTCTCTACGCCCATCACTAGCGTCAAAGCTCTGATTGGCTGACGCTCGTCGCTGAATTAGGTACATATAGCTCTATTGCGAAAACCGCTTAAATGATACCTCACATCGCGGCATCGCGCTCGTGCAGCACAGTAGCACATTTTGACGCATTCTAGCTGAGGTATGAGATACTATTCCCGTCTTAGTTTCTGTACTGTCCGCTGTCGCCGCGCTGTGTACCTAGATGTTCTTTCGGACGCTACAGCAGAGACGAAATGAAAAAGATCTAGGTGCCTGCGTTGTATACACGGTAGAGGTCTTGACACTGAGGAATAAAATGTGACTTCTTTCTTGTCGCCGAGCGCTAGTAGTAGTTTGGTGGAAGATTTGTCTAGTTTTTGTATTTGACTTAGCTTAAAATGTGAAGTTGTTACCAGAATTGCGAGTATTATATCGAAGAAAAAAATGGGAGCATAATTTTGTATTGGAACACATTTTTTTTCAACCATAAAATTTAATTTTTCAATCTTTTACATGTAGATGCACATTGCAACGATTCTAAAATTTTGTAGGGCATGAAATTATAGTTTTTGTTCGAATGTGTTCACTAAAATGATAATACATAGTATATTTTTTCATACTACCTTTATAAACAGTTCTACACATGCCAATGCATCTATTGACACTAAACATGTAGTATATACTATATCAGCTTACCTTGTTAACAATATTTTATACAAATTATTGCAAAAATGGTAAAATGGGAGATTTAAATAAGACAAATTTTCCACCAAATTACTACTAGCGCTCGGCGACATGACCCATACAGCACAGCGACATTGTGGCAATGTTGCTACAACGTTTCGCCCAAAATAATCAACGTTGTCACAACGTTTCGTTACGTTGTAACAAAGTTGCCACAACGTTGCTACAACGTTGTGTGAAGACATTGCTGCAATGTTGCATGGGGACGTTGCTACAATGTTGTGTGGGGACCTTCCTGCAACGTTGCAGGGGGACGTTGCTGCAACGTTGCAGGGGGACGTTGCTGCAACGTTGCAGGGGAACGTTCCTACAATGTTGCAGGGGAACGTTCCTACAACGTTGCAGGGGAACGTTCCTGCAATGTTGCAGGGGGATGTTCATACAACGTTGCAGGTTGACGTTGCTGCAACGTTTCAAGATGTCTTTGCTGAGATGTCTTTGCTGCCTTTGCTGCACATTTCCAGATGTCTTTGCCGCATGTTTCCAAATGTCGTTTCTGCATCGTTTCTGGATGACTTTGCCACAAAGTCTTGGTGATGTTGCAGTGTGTTTGACATGATTTTGTGTTATCAGTTATTTTTGGTGTTGTTTATTAAAACCAGTAAATCTGTTGTGTTAAGACAAGTGTTTCTTCTGCTCAGAGCAATTTGCTTAGCTAAATATACTGTACGAAAAAAATCCTTGTATGATCTTTA
>PNEQ01034582.1:0-36710 GCA_003012365.1 Medauroidea extradentata
ATATATCTTTTTTTTCTGACTAACTTAGTTTTTTTTTTCAGTTAACGTCTGGTCTTACGTTATACAGGTTTCAATATGCTTTACTAAATAAAGTGATACATTATTGTGTGTGTATGTATATGTATGTATATTTGTGATATGTGTGTATATATATATATATATATATATATATATATATATATATATATATATATATATACACACACACATAACTTCGTGGATTAAGTTCTTGATTTTTACGAAAGCTAAGTACTTAGAATTACTGCATATTTCCATAAAGCAGTTACGTTTAACTGTAGTTAAATATAATGTAATTTCTGGTCGTAATCACGTTAAAGTCACTGAATAATAAATGAATAAATGAGAACATTTTCGCAGTTTTTTTTTGTGTGAGACTGTGCTAGCGTGAATTTATGACTTGCGGTTGCTTTTTGGTAGGGTACCTACATAAATCCTACTAGCAGCTTTGTTTACTTTTTTTTTTTTTTTAAGTTTTTATTAACTCGCTTTCCTGTCTATCTGCCTGTCTGTTCGGTTCAAAATTGTGCTACCGATATTAAACTAACTTCCCGATGAGATACCTGAAACTTTAAAAATAGATCAGAACTGGGTGCCAATGCTATATAAGATAAAGAGTTTTAAAAAATAAATAAATATTTAAATTAAAATAAAAAAAAACTATTTTTATAATATACAGCGTTAATCAGATTTTCCGATGAGCTAGAGAATCTTGAATCCTAAAGATCTAAAAAAAAAGTGCAATGTAAGATGAAAAATTGTGAAAAAAGTATTACCTAAAAATTTGAAAACAAAAAAAATTGTAACGTGCAGGTATTGGTGTAAGTAAATATTAGGGAAAATATGTACTTAATTAGGATAATCTTTTAAATTGGAATTGTCTGGTCATGCGATCATTCATTCGATTCGGTATTGTGTCACGATACCGAATCTGCCACGCAAAATATGCTATAAGGATCTTTATTGACATCAAATGAAATAAGAGAAAAATGTTAAGAATCTGGGCCGTTCCCTCGGGCCGGCAGAGCAGGTGGTGTCGTAGGGGCTTGGCGTCCTCCTCCCCCATTACTCTTCCCACACCCCTCCGCTGGGCCACTCTGGTCATCGGAAAGGAGGGGGGATGCAGCTGCCTATGGCAACGTGGCTTAGAGACAATGCAAAATAATATGCATTAGACGTTTGGCTTGACCAATTTGTTAAATTTAAATAAGTTAAGTAAGTTGATAAGTAATGTCCATATTTTGAAATTAAATATGTAAAATAACTTAAATAAATGCTGCGATGGTGTACTACAGTGCTGGTTTCGGTAGGCGGGGTTGTTTCTGTATGCTCTCATCCCATTGGCCAGATTACCAATACCGGGACAGGTCGCGGGTTTTCGGTCATTGTGGGGAGAAAAGGGAGATCTAAACTGTCTGCGCGCGAGGAAGGAAGCTGCGACGCGGTGCTCGCGTCGTTGGGGGACTTCGGGGGTTCGGGCGTCGACGGGTCAGGGCGGCATACCGCTGACGAGACGGCCCGAATAGCTGATTGACAACGTCGGGAGAACGGGAACATCGCGGACCTGGAAGGAACCGGGACGCGAATGAAGTTGATCGGCGGCGCGACGTTAACTGCGGTGGTTAAGCGGAATTTTAAGGGTCACTAGGTCGGGGCGGCAGACCGCCGACAAGGCTATTTAAGAGTGCGTGGTAGATAAATAAACGCTGAAAACATCAGTTGATTTCTACGACTTTTTCTAATTCAATATGGATAAAATACTCAATGACAATCCTAGATAATGGTATTTGCCAACTTTATAAGTAAATATTTATCCAGAATTACTAATTCGTTACGCGTGATCTCTTGCGCCGCAGTTAAATGCACGAGGTTCCGGCGTCAGAGATTGTACCTTAGAAGTTCGTAACACTGGAAACAATTTTGTTTAAAACGTTGACCTAAACTATTGTCTAGGATTGCTATTGATTAGTTTCCGCATATTGGCTTCAAGAAATCTATCGTTATAGATTATTGCTTTTAGCGTTGAATTATGTACCACGCCTTCTTAACCAGCGGCGACGGCAGAAGACCGGATGCCACTAACTCAACATTCACTCAGTGTAGCGACTGTGTGAGATTGACGGGTCAGTACGAATATCAGCTACGTCCGCAGGAGTCAGTAACTCGGAGCACCATCGAATAATGCAAATTTATAAGACTTTGTTTTTATTAAACATAACACCGAAAAAATCATATAAAGTTAAAAACAATACCTATAAAACAAAACGGCAAACAGTAAACGACAAAGAGAGGGACGTCGTAAAATCTTTGGTATTCTACTTTTTAAAATATATGATTGCAAAATTTCAGATACACAAGTCTAAAAAGCCGTGTGTGTGTGTGTGTGTGGCCTTGCATAGTTGGTTCAAAATATTCCTTCAGGCTTGCAACAGAAAATGTCGGCTAACAGCAGAAGTTAGATGAGTAAACGGTAACTTGGAGTCAAGTCTGGATTCAGATAATGACGTGAAATTCGCAGATATATCAATAGAACTGCCAATGGCAGAAGCAGTGTGCTGAGGAAGGGTATGCAACTTTGTGTATGTGGGGTTTTAACATGCCTATGTACACGTGCCTGACACTTCCACTGAAGGCCCTGTCACATTGTCAAATTTTTCCTTCCGATCGCTTCAAATAAAGTCGGTTAAATAATGTTGGATGGTAGTGACGTCACAAAAACATCACTATCGCGGCAATATTTGTTGGAGGAAGTTTTATGACTTTTGTTTCCATCCAATATTTGCGAATTGAACAGGTTCAAAATAAATCTTGGATGTTGGAAGGCTCGGCCAATCACAATCACACACTTTGCAAACTGAATTAACATAACCTTCATTCGCGTACCATGTTGAGTTGGATCAAAAATATTACCGTAGTTTTAGGTAAAGACAAAGCAATCAAATGTAATCTAAATTAGTCGAAAGTTGCTAGCATTGTTTATTGTAAAAATATCAGACTAATATTTTTTATGTAGGCCTACTGAGTCCGTGCATTTGTAATTAAAAAAATAAATCTACAAATAAAAAATAAAATATATGATTTTCCGAAATATTGCAGAAAAATTACACTTATTGCTCTTTCTTGAAGTTTTCCTGCTAATCAATGAATGATCATAAATTGAAGTAATGTATACAAAATGTTTACATTTATTCTACAATATAATCAAACGTAGGTTACGAGCTCCAACAAATTTTGACAGTGCAACATGTATTCAAACATATTTGATAGTAACCAACTTCACTTGACGGAAATGTTTGATGACTGCATTTTGTCAAATATTCGTCTTTAAACTTTATTGTTTATAGTTGGAGACAGAAATTTGACAGTGTGACAGGGCCTTAAGCATGGCATTGCTGCTTGCACTGATCGCAATAGTAAAGGCCATTTCACGCGATCAAGTTTTGCTTCAATTTTCTGTAAAATCTTTTGAACTCAGTTTATTGATTGCCGTGTGACGCCATTCTGACATCATGACCGTGGCCATTTTGTCTTTCAATTTATAAAATGTTTAAAATTTCGTCAAAGAGGTTGGTGTCGTACCTGTCTGAAATTATCTTAAACCAAAACATAGAAAATCAGAAGAGAGGTTTTTCTGGCATTATAAATCCAAATAACAATAGATTTCTGTTATGTATGAAAAACCATATTCAAAATTATGTCATGAATAGTTTATTTTAAATAGTACAAACAGAATTAATAAGAAATTTTGTATTGCTTTAATAAAATATTTTTGTGTCGTACACGAGTAGTAGATATTTGTAAAATAGCTAAATTATTTATTTCGCGCATCAGTTGTTTACAAATTGTTTGAGAACTTGTTAAGCGATCCCTTCAATGTTTATTGAATCAAATTTCTTGAATCGTTATGCTATTCAGTAACTTAAATTCAAGAAATTTAGTTCAATAAAAATTGATCGTGTGAAAGGGCCTTAAGGCTCGGCTTGCCGTAGTATACAGTTTCACAGATGGTTTAGATTATTTGGGGAAGCATGCCAAAACACTAGTACACGGCATCGTGCTCATTAAAAACACTGTTTCTATTACTTCAAAACTAACCGGTGTGCGAAACTCAGAAAGAAACGTGCAATAAACTTTGCTACAGACTTTCCACCAATAAAATACTTGGTCACCGCTTAGAGTCCCATAGTAAAAATGGATCGGCGGGAATCTTGTATGCTGGTTCAGGGCTTGGTTCGTTGTGGCGATCCGTTATTTGATACGCGCTTCAAGGTCGTCCTTATAGATCCGTCATTTCTGAGCATGTAACGTGCAGGAAAGTGGCACCTTTAGGCGCTTACGGAAACTACTTCGGATCCACTCGATAGCGAGTAAATCGGTCGGAAACGTCATGCGATAAAGATCTACCGGCCCTCAAGATCTCAAAATGTTCAACTCGATCCTGGCGCCGGATCCCGTAGATCTAGCCTGCTCGGGAGCAGGGTAGATAGCAGCTGGCAGACGATACAAAGGAAAGTAAACAGACTCCCGCATGTGTACATAATAAAAAAAAAAATGTTGTAAGGCGGTTTGAATGCATGTTCACGGAAAATACGATGTCGGATTGTAGTATTTTTGTTTAACAAGAAGTGTGGATCAGTATCGCCAGCGTACGCAATTCAGGTATGGAATAAATTATTATTATTGCGCTTTTTTAATGATACATACGTATATTATACTAGCACAAAAGGATATTCTTCACTGTTTTAACATGGTCTAATAACATTAGTCTGCCAGATCGGTGACTGAAATTACCACTTCTGCCGATTTTGCAATATATATATATATTTTTTTTTTTTTAAGGCCGCCTAGTAACTACTCTTCGGATTTATGACTGCTCGTTAAGCATCCAATGACTGAGTAGACCCAGTCACGTGACCAGCACTACCGACCACGGCCGTAGAAGAACAGGTCTGGACACTCGCCTGGAAATTTGACCCCCTTGTTGTTTGGCTGTAGTTCACCAAGTTACCGAGAGTATTGTGTTTTATTGGCGCTGCAGTCAGGGTGGCCGGACTCAAACTCCGCCCACTTCCTTTCCACTAACATAAACAATTTACCAAAACGTTTTTTTAAAATCAATTTACGAAATGCGTTCTTCGCTCACAAATTTAAAAAAAGGCTCCAACAATCTTTATTTACTTTATAAATTTAACAGTGGAAAAAAAGTGGGCGGAATTTGAGTCCGACCGCCCTAACTGAAGCGCCAATAAAACACAACATTCTCGGTAACTTGACGAACTACAGCCAAACAACAAGGAGGTCAAGCATATTACAATGGTAGATAGGCGAGTGTTCAGACCTGTACTTCTACGACCGTGCTACCAACCCAGTACGTTTCCGTAAGTTTATTTTGATGGTGAACCGGCCATGTGTGGCACTGTCCAATGTCACCTGCCAACACGTGGAGTTGAGAGTAGTTGGGGTTAACACGACGTGGACAGCATGACCAAACAACTCGATAACGGTCGCGGTGGGGATGTTGCGAGCAGTGGATCAGAGTGACGTGTCCTGAGGGGTTGTATTATGGTGGGGGAAAGGGGGAGGAGGAATCAGATCTCCAAGGAGCCAAGTGGCGGGCAGCGGTAAGTGACAGGTAAGAAGACAGCCCTCTAAGAAGTTTACACTCGCGTGTGGGATTGTCGATATATAATCGATCCGGCGTGCGAGGGTCCGTGACATGCTCCTTTTCATCCACTTCCCCAAGCTGGGGGAGTTTGAAGGGAAAACGTTGGATGAACGCTGTGACGTCACTCTCCTGGTGCCGTCATGCCATGGTCCTAGCCACGTCATACCACATACGATGCTACCAATTTGTAGGGACAGGAAGTATTTACGTAAATATTTTTGACCCCTTTTGTTTCACTGTCTTACGTGCACATCTGTTCCATAGTTATCGGCTGGGTGTCGGCAGAGTCATCTTTCATTTGACTGTGTCAATCAGATCTAGGTTAACTGCGACATCACGCGTCTGTGATATGCGGATAGAACATCAAGACGCTGGAGTTAAATATCCAACTTCTGACCATGAAGCAGAACTGCATATACGCACGTAATTATTTATTATGTAGTAATTTAGTATGGACGGTGAATATTTCATATTTAGCTCGTTACGTACGATGCGATTCGTGATATAATCTTACTTACTGTAGGAGCTAATTACTATAACCATAAAGAGTAAAAAAAATCTTGTACAAACGCTGTTGTGCGGATGACTTGAACGCGAGAAAGAGATGTTACGATAGTTCGAAGGAGGTTCTTTGCCTCCTTAAGGTACGATATGCAGCAATACAATTACATGTGTACTGAAAAGTGTATTGTTACCAGAACCATTCGTGGTATTCCTCTGCTTTCTCCAGCTTCCTCTTAATTATCTTAGTGTTTTTGTATAGCAGTGTTTGCATTGCCTTACTAGATTCAATCGGATCAAACAGTTTGGCCATATCATCGCGAATATATTCCAGGCAAGGAAGAGGAAGTCAGTAGGGACACGAAATATTCGCGTTTTCTTTTATAACTAAGCTAGAATATAATAAACTGTAAGTACGTGTAATTTTTTAACTGCCCTTTGACTTATTTTATAACTCTTGGTGGGTACTAAGTCAATAATAAAGAAGCAATAAATGCAGGACCAATAATGTGGTATCAGAGTGTTAGAGAGCAGACAATAGGCAGCCGCTGTATGCTTGAGTTCATACTATATGTCTTGTTAAGGCTAGCCGACAGGTTAGTGAACCAGCAAATTTTTCCCGTGTTAGTAAGTCGACAACACATCTTCGTCGATATCGAGGTTAGCAGAGAAATACGCAGCGGTTCAAAAATCTGAACAGGAACGGATGGAGCCGTTGGTTCTATTGTGGAACAATCCCAGAATTTTTTTGGAGTGATTTTGGAGAACCATTGGTTAACATGGACTCAGGATTTTAAAACCGAGAATATTGTCACAAAACGAACTACTGAAATTAATACTGAACTACAAAGATACATCGTCAACATTTCAGAAAACCAAGTCAGACCGCACATGAAATTACTCACAATGTACACATTCGGGCAAAAGTCATGGAAATTACAATATATAAAGTGTAGAATACATTTGGCCACACAAGAAGTGCAGCGCTGTAGCACTTTGCACGGAGGTTGCCAACGTGACACATTGGCGGCTTTAACTATGTGTATTAGACTATTTACTATTAGATGAAATATGCTCCATTTTGCACTGACCCATCAAATTTGGTGTTTATTATAAAATGGTCGAATACACCTTGTTGATACAGCAAGGCATTTATCTTGGGAAAAGTTGGCTGTTTGCTAGGTTCCAACATAATATCTATGTGTCTGACGTTCTTATTCGTGTTTTCACATTTAACCGGGCCAATGGGAATTCTTATACGCCGATACTGAGTGTTTATTGTCTGTAATCACTTGAACCTCTCAAGTCATCATCGTGCAATCATATAAGCTCAACATGCAGAGTGCTTTGCAGTGCACAGAATAAACAATTGTGTGGTGGCTACAAAATGTTTTGTCAATATGGACCTCACAAAATAATTTTGTAGTAGTTAGAACATTAGTTCGTAGTCATTGCAAAACTTAATTGGGGACAGCAAAAAATTTTTGTGATCACTACAAAAAATTTGGTGCGGTCCATTATAACAAAATATTTTGTGGTGACTAACAAGTACTTTTTTTCAGTGAGGCTGATTTAAAGGGGGGCTACCGGGCTGAAGGGGCTGCCCCCCCCCCCAAATCGTGTTCAACATTATGTAGCCAAAGTTTGTCCAGTCGCCTCAAGGTAACTGGAGTTTTGTTCTGTGATGAGCCAAGTACATTTGATGTGTCCTACTTGAATGTATATTTCTTTCAATGTTCTGTAACAGAAAAAAACCCATTTTTGAGATATCTGGTAATTTTACAAACCATAAAATCACATAAGCCCCTTCCAAAATGTGATTCTAAATCCGCCACTGGTGCTTTGGAGACTACTTTTAGCACCTACATTTTCACCCTCTCCACATATCGCAAAAATGGGAGGAGGGAGGGGCAAATTTACTTGGAAATTGTAAGTTAACATTACCTTTGATGCATGGGGAGTTAATTTATCCAGCATTAAGAGACCTATACAGCTGGAGCATGTACATCGTTGCAGCGAGTTAGAAGTAACATTTTTTAAAAAGAAATACTGTACTAAACGTGCGTTCCGTATCTTCATCTACAATAATAAAACACATTAAAAACCATGCTTCTCTATTTTTGTTTTCTAGATATAAAGTTTACAAACATAGTTTCCTGGCACCTAAAAATGTCTAAAAAACGGGTTTTATCTGACTGTCACATGAGAAATACCAGCCGTAATTGTAAAACAAAATACAGATACACGCGCTGGATTTTACTACACACTTACCGTAAGTAAAAAAAAAGTAGGGCAACCGCTTCAAGTCGTATAGGAAACAGCCAACGACCGAACCACTGCACGGCGTTTTCGCGCCCCGCACATAAAGGCGACACGGTTGTTGAAGCACGAGCCAGTCTAGCTCTTATCGCCTGCCAGTGTCCGTGCCTCAGACGCGGCTATATCCTGCTCTATAGGACTCTTTAAAGGGCGCGGTTCCCCTCAGTTTTCAAGTCTTTTTTTATTGGTATATTTGTACCAGATATTTTTTTTTTTTTTCGTTTTAGATATAAACTAGCTGTCCCGTTGCGGCTTCGCCCGTGTGTACTATAGAAAAAAGTAACTAACATTTAGTTATGTGTTAATTGATGGTGATACTATATATTCTATATTATACTATATTCACTGATTATCTTTAAAACATCAAATACAAACAGATTTGTCCAGTCCACTGCGCTAAGCGTACTTTTTTTAATTCATCTTTATTTCTGTCCCTTTGCGGCTTCGCCCGCGTGTACTATAGAAAAGAGTAACTAACTTTTAGTTACGTATTAATTGATGGTGTTACTTTATTCTCTGTATAGGCCTATCTTTATAACAAAAAATACAAACACCTTTATCCAGTCCACTACGCTGAGGGTACTTTAATTGCAGAACATCTTTGTTTTTAATTCATCTTTATTTCTCTACAAAATAGCTACCCGGCCGCGGCTTTGCCCGCGTGAAATTATGTAATACTAACAGTAACTCTGGATAAAATATGTGATGAAGGCATTTAACAGTTAGCGTACTCAATAACAGTGAACTATAAATTGTCTTACCTCAGTGAAAAGAGCGCACACAATATGCTCGTATGATGTCATGTCCCATCGCAAAGACTTGCACAGGATACGAACCCGTAACCCCACCCCTCCCACACCACAAACTTTGTACAATACCCGAGTGGATACTTAAAGGCAGGCCGTAATAATACTTTCGTATGTACAGGCTACAGTCCAAATAGGTTTTATTTATGGTGGGTTGGCAAAAAAAAAAAAAAAACCCGCAACTCCACAGACTTAACTACAAATTATTCAAGACAGGCCATGAGAGTTATTTCGCGTGTACAGGCTATAGTCCAAATAGGTTTAACTATAAGCAAGAAATAAAAAAGAAACAAATTTTGAACTATTTCAGGTGTTACGAAAGATTATTCTTAAACACGTTTTATTTTTTCATAGGCTTTCAAGGACGAATTTCCAAAAATCGTTAAATTACTTTTTACGTATTTACTTATGTTTCATTACAAGACAAAAGCCACCTCGATATCTCTAACGGTTTAGGTGATACGACTGATTAATCAAAAAACTGTTTTATTTTTTTACCGGCTTTCAAAAACGAATTTTGAAAACTCCTGAAATTACTTTTTAGGTATTTGCGTAAGCTTCACTTTAAAGAAAAAATCACTTCGATATCTCAGGTGGTTTAAGAGGAAGAGAGGATTAACTGTAAACGAATTAAACGGCTTTTCACCTCCTTAATATAAAAATTTCGAAAAATCCTGAAATTTTTTGTTTCTAGACATTTGTATTTGCGACCTAACGAAGTGAATACGACGACGATAGCCCGTCGGGTTCCAGAAATATCAAAGATTTGCAAAAAATACATTTCACTCCGTTTCACCACCTTAATAGTCGAATTTCAAAATTTCCTTTCTTAGTGCGCGCCTACGTCACAAGGGGAAACTTCCCTTAAAATTTCACGTTTCTAGGTCCAGTGGTTTGGGCGTAATGAGTCGTAAACGTCAAAATTTGCACTTTACGGTTTTATGTACGCCACTAAAATTAACTGACGTACCAAACAGAAAAAAGCTAGAGGTTATAAAATATTTGTAGGCTATGATTTGACATACAAAAATAAAAAATAAAAAATTAAATATTTTTTATTTAATAAAAAATGCAGAATTTTGAAATGAAATTTAAAATTTTCAACAATATTTTAAAAATACCAATATATATATATATATATATATATATATATATATATATTACGTGTCAAATAACAGTCTACAACACTGTTATACACTGTGAATTTTTTTCGGTTTGGTATATCAGTTGATTTAAGTGACGTACATAAAACAGTAAAGTGCAAATTTTGTCATTTACGACTCATTACGCAAAAACTATGAGATATACAAAAACTTCCTAAGGGAAAGGTTTAATCACAATTTATGTCTAAAATGAGAAAAAAATATATCTGGTTCAAATATAAAAATGAAAAAAAAAAAAAAAAAAAAGTTGAAAACTGAGGTGAACCGCGCCCTTAATCTCGCACAGTATAGTATTTATTGTATTGGGCTTTATGTCTAGTCGACAGCGAAGTCGTTAGAGATAGTTGTATGGGTGATATGAGAAAGGAAAACATTCCTTAAACTTTGATTACATATAACTTTTTGTACATAAAAGGTGTTATGTATTTCAAGTAATGTTCAGTTTCCTTCAAACCTAACAAATACATTTCTAATTGTTAGTTTTTCTATTGAACATACAGTTTAGTGTCAAAAGAGTTTTTCCTATTTTTCCAAAAGTAGGCAAAGTGGAATCTTTTCCTTCTTCATCTCACCCACTCAATTACTTTCACGCAAGTATAGGAACGGGCAGACGAGTCGGTCGGCCATGGCGTATGTTGAATGACAGTGAGAGATTTTGGTCAGAGTTCAACATCGAGGTCTTTAGCGCTGGTGAGGGGCGACATGAGGTGAGTATGGAGCAGTGCCGGAATGAAGGGGCGGGGGAAACTAGAGATCCCAAAGAAAGCCCGCTGACCAACGGCATCGTCCGGCACGATTCCCACATGCGAAAAACCGGTGAACGACTGAACCCCGCCGGACATATAACCCGGATCGCCTTGGTGGGAGGTGAATGGTCAAACAATTCGGCTACCGCGGCCATCAGGCTATGTTAAAGAACTATTCCAGCATTTTCCTGGAGATATTTAGGACAATTTTGAAAAACCGAAATCAAGATGGCCGGGTTCGGTGAATGCGAAACGAGTCCTTAAGGTTATTCCAGACTAGTGCATATCAGTACTCTCTCATATTCTTATGAAACTCGGAATATATGCTCTGAATCACATTAACAGACAACTGAAACGGTCGCAGACACTGTATACAGGTTGGTGCGCGCTCCCCGCGTGCTTCAGTCTGAAGAAGGACGTGGAAGGATGAGGTTACATCGCTTGAGCTCTCCACCTCATAAGAAAGGCGAGCGTAAGAAATCGTCACGTCGAAGAAGGGGAAGCGCACTTGTTCTGCACACATTTACCACAACGAGTCTACAGTTCGCATTGCTATAAACTTGGTATCGTTGCAATCAGGATGAATGCTGATATTGGTAAAAAAAAATTGAATGAAATAAAACGGTACTCGTTTTCAGTGCATCTAAGATGTCGCTAATTTTCGACATTGAAAACCTTATATTCAGCAATATTTGAAAAAGACGAAGATGCGTCCTTCCACGTTTTAATAACTTTTGCTCATTAGCCCGCAGCATCTAATATTAGAGTAAATTATTTCATTTTAGTAAGTCTGATAGTTTTGCTAAAAAATTTTCCATGAGAGGAAATTGCAGTCTCAAGTGACGTCTACAAAACTTTCATAATTTCGTACTCAAATAAAGAAATTAATATCACACTTGAACGGCCTTAACCACTGCTCCTCCTCGCACTGTTAGTAATAACTTAGGTAGATCCACTGGTGTTTTGTAGAAATAATATATTTTGCATCAACTGTTTCAATGCCTTGCATGCAAATGTCCATTGTCAACGATTTGACGCCATGCTCTCTAGTTTACTACACATTTTGAGCGATATTCATTTTTACACCTAAACGAGAGCAGATATAAAAATCGGTCTAACAGTTTTGTTTGAAATCGTCTTCTTCGCGTAGACTGATTTTTTGCAAGGCAGTTAATACTATGGTTTTATCTAATTTTGTAATTAACTAAATTATGTTCAATAAACTTTTTAGTCGGAACCGTATAACTTCTTGCTTTGAAAAAAAATTGGATAGCACGACAAAAAAACATTTTCAAACAAAACCGCCAGACAATTTTTAATGTCTGCTCTCATTTAAGCTTAAAAAAATAATTATCGTAAAAACATTAGAAACTAAAAAGAGCATTGCCTTGACCCTCCATACCTTGGAGTTCTACCAGCATATGACAGACGTGTTGTGTCGCAGTAACACTGTTCTGATTGGCACAGTCAAATAAGAGGCGTCTGTGCACAAATACATACTGTCAATAACCATGAAGCAAAGCCGCAGGTGTGCACGTAAGGCATTGGAAGAAAATGGTGCAAAATTAATTTCACGAAACATCAGTGACTCTAAACTCTATGCATTCTAAGGTTGCAGCTAATTCATTCAAGCGAATGACAATAACATTTTTGCACAGCATAAATTCCATTTGAAATATTTAATAATGCTAGGCAACCGTGTTAAGGCACAATTACAAAGTGAGGAATCAGCATATAATTTAATTGCTTTAATTCTTATTCCTGCTGCAACCTTAGAAAGGGCAGAGTATAGTAATGGTGCAGAAAGAATCGTAGTCTGCAGGGAAGACGTGGGTAAGGTAGGGGGAAGGCTCTGGGAGTTGTCTGAGGCTATTAGCTGACGTGCTAAGTGTGCGAGCTGTATCTAACCCCCCCTCCCTTGTCTTATTGATTGCCATCCCCCTAAGCGCAGACAACCTAGCGGCGTCAGAGCGGCGCTGATTAAGCCGTGATCCGCCCCCCGCCAACGTTACGGCACCCTCTGGGGGCTGCACGACGCGACTGCCGCCGACAACCTCTCTGGAGCGACCACGACTTCCTCTTCCAGACGTCAGGAGATCGGACAGGCGAGGGCCTCTCACCACAGGAACTTAGTTCAAGGTCACACTTGAGGCATTAAGGCTCGGTTTCAGTCGCCACATTGAATTTCATTATTTTTCGCTTTTTTTTTAAATTCTGAGGAGAACAGCACATACCTTGCGAATTGACTGCTAACTTATAATTACGCCGCAATGTGTGGCACATTTATTTAAATTCATAATTTGCCGGACAAATTGCGACCTAACTATACATTACTAGCTCTATTGCCATGCTTATATAGTAACTCAAGGTAAGTAGAATTTGAGGTATAGTCACCAATTTAACATTTCCCTTCTCAGAATTAAAAAAAAAAATAAAAAAATAACAAGAATAATAAAAATCAATATGGCGCGTGAAACCGAGCCTTACGGGCACGGCTACCGCAATTTTCATCACCATGTTGTTATTTTTATATTTGTACCGGTTATTTTTTTCTTGTTTTAGACACGAAAAGTGACCAAAATTTCATTTCGTAAATGTTTTGCATAATGACTTACTAAGGCCTAAATTTCCATGTTTCCGTTTTAAGGACAACACTAAAACCTACTCACTTACCAAACTGAAAAAAATTGACAGTGAATAACGACGTTGTAGCTATGTATAACGAAAAAATAAAATAGTTTTGTACTTTTAAAGAAATTATAGAATTTTTCCAATTTGGATTTTAAATTCTAGCATTTTTATTTTAATACAAAAAAAATATTATTTGTTTATATACGTGACATTGTGGCCCGAAACGTCTTTATCCACTGAGAATTTTTTTCAGTTTGGTACGTCAGTTGGTTTTAGTGTAGTCCTTAAAACGGAAACATCCGAATTTTTACTTTAACAAGCCATTACGCGAAAACTATGAAAGATAAAAAAATTTCGTAGGAGCGAAATTTAGTCACATTTTGTGTCCAAAATAAGAAAAATATATATCTGGTACGAACGAAAAATAAAAACATGTTGATGAAAATTGCGGTAGACCGCGCTCTTAAACATGTTTAGTTGAACACATTCCGCAGCCATGTTTGTTTGAGTTTATAACTAAACACGTTTGCGAGCTTAGACTACATGCTTAAGAGGATTATACACCTGATGCATGAACGGTGTTGTAACGTGCCACGCCAATTCTTTTATACGCTACACATCTAAACTTATTTGCAATATGTTTATCTACGAAAAGAACACAGTTTAAACTAGGCTTCTAACATTGTAGAAATAGCCTACAACATGTTTATTACAAACATGTTTTTGGGGCCCATCAAAATTACTCAAAACTGCTATTTCAGAGAGCTGTAACTGGAAATATACCACCCGGATTCGAAAAAACACAATGCTGGAAGCATGCGTTGGACTTTATTACAGACTTCCCACAAATAAAAGTGTAGGGTCGCCCAGTGGCGGCTCGTGGGTTATTGCCAGGTAGGGCTGCAGTTGCCAAGAGCTGTACAGGTTTGTGCGCTGGTTGACTCTACAGCCACTGACACGCTGATGTGCAGGTTCCCTTACTACTGAGTATTAACAAAAGATCTAGTAGTCGGCAAATATTTCATGGTCGTTGGTCTACGGCGCGTTCATCAAGAGTGTACAGTTCCTACTATCTGCAGCCCCACCTGGCAACAACCCACGAGCCGCCACTGGGGTCGCCGCTTTAAGTCCAATAGTAAAAACTATTTTTTTTTAAATTTGTTGAATTTTTTAAATTTTCATTACAAAATTCAGCATTTTGTGGTAAATACAAAAATATTTAATTTCTGTTTTGTCAAGTTATAGTCTACAACATTCACACTGTGAATTTTTTTCAGTTTGGTATGTCAGTTGGTTTTTAGTGGCGTACATTAAACCGTAAAGTGCAAATTTTGACGTTTACGACTCTTACGCAAGAACTATTCGAGAAACAAAATTTTCCTAAGAGGAAGATTTAGTAACAGTTTATGTTTAAAATAAGAAAAGGAATATCTGGTACAAACATAAAAATAACTAAAGACGTTGAGAATCGAGGTGAACTGCGCCCTTAAGGTGGGGAAGGGAGAGGGCGGGTAAATTTGATTGCTTTAATAATGTTTTATATTTGTACGAGATATAGTTTGTTTAGCAGACATGTATAATGGTTATTTTTCGCTGTAATGAAAATTTTCTAGCTTTCATAGCTTTTGTATAATGGCGTGTCTAAGCCAAAATTGGCATAAAACGCATTTATACAAGAAACGAAAACCAATTCACTTACATAAATAAAATAATTCACAGTGAATAGCGATATCACGCGTTTCATATATACAAGTAAAACAGCAGCATTGAAAATTTTTTCTATTAAAAAAATTATGAATTTTAAACTAAAAAATACAAATTTTCTGCATTTTTTTTAAAAATGAAAATTTCAATAAAGTGTTTTTGTACATGTCTTACCGTAGGCCATAATACTGTTTTTCAGTGTAAATTATTACATTTCTATATGTCAGTTGGTTTTGGCTTTTTGTGTAAAAAAAGTTACGCAAATTTGGGCTATAATATGCCATTACACAAAAACTATGAATGCTAGAAAATTTTCATAACTGTATATAGTAGTTAGTCACTATGTATGTCTACAAAACAAACCATATCCCATACAATTACATAAAAATTGTTAAAACAATACAAATTTTGAGTGAACTCCCTCTTAACAAAATAATGACCCCCCCCCCCTTTTAAAAATAATACAGGAGTATTCATTACAGTGTGTGCATTTTCAAATTATTCCTACTTTACACTACCTCTATAAATGGTGGAAAATCACGATAATATATTCTCCAAATCATTGTTGCGTCATGGGTCTTGTGTAATTAGACGACCGTTATGTCTCACGGTTTAGTTGTTTACAGATGTATGACAGACGTTCTGCCATAATGGGTTCAATTAAACAGAGGCTAAGCCACGATTTTATTGCGAAAAGATTTTTTGCACCAATCACTTTCAATGTCTTGTGTGCACACAGTACCTGATCTCGTTGGACCCGAAAAGGGGAGGGGGAGGCTAAGAGGGGGCATTTGTCCCAGGCGGCATGTCAAAGGGGCGGCAGGCTGATCCCGCTTTGTTTGACAAAGTTAGAACACAATATTACTCTCTGCCTAGAAGAAGATAATTCAGTTAATAATACAAGTGTGAACATTTTTCACTAAGATAAATATCATTTAAGCTATTTTGTAACGTAAAGCTAGAGTGTCGTGTTTTAATGTGGGCTTATAATGTTTATGTCAACGCCTCTAATTAAATTTAAAAGACGAATGTAATTTTATGGCATAATATTGAAGCAAAGATCAATCCCACTGGAAAAAATTCAATTTCTGAATTACTAAAACGAAATTAATATGACAGCATTATCGATCATTTTTGTACCCAGTACTTCCCGTCTTATCGTAAAATTCGAAATTAAGGGAGAAGGAGTAAGTTATCTTTGCCTAACTTATAAATAGAGGTACGTAAATTTCGCAGATACATTCCAGGTCAGGTTGAACCCCAATTATATATACTTAATTGTCATGTCTGTGACTTGCTAGCGGCTGTTACGAAACGCGATTGACTACTGCAAGCCAGTATTAAATAAGGAAATAATGCGAAGTTCTATCGCTTGATACCTGCTTGTACCGTTATAAGCCAATAGATAATCGATTGTGGCCAGTGGGTGTATAGGACTGACAAGTCTAGGCTGCTGCCAGATGAATCCGCGAAATTGACGTACCTCTAATTATAAAATGTTCTGAATCGAGTACTGTTTGCACATCTGCAGCTCTGCTTCATTATCAGTGGTTGAATGTGTTAACTCTCACTTGCCATGGGATTCTGCTGGCGAACCACAGACATGAAGTGTCCCTACAACTTTATTCTCATTGGTGCAGTCGAATGAGAGATGACTGTGTCTGAACAAGGACACACTGCCTGTGACCATGAAGCAGAGCTGACGTTGTGCTCGTAAGACACTGAAACAAAACGGTGGAAAATATTTTCGCGACAAACTCGTGTCACACGTGGACGGATTCAAGGTGGGGGGACGGTAGGGGCCCCTCTAACCCCCCTCCACGAATACAAGATTATACAAGATGAAGATCTTAAAAGTGAACTTGGGGATGATAATTGACCATTTCGGAATGACATAGTATTTTATATAGGGAAAAATGTAGACGGTCTCGCCAAAAAATATTGTTGCCGCCCAATAAAATGTTGTCGGGGCACTCTTCATTTTATTAAATTTATTGTTTTTTAGTAATGCGCCTCCACTTATACTCTTCGCTGAACCAATGTATGCGTGGCTCTAGTAATAAAAGAAATGCATCGGAAATAAATACGCGTTAACTTATCCCGCGATAAATCGCGATCCCGAACTGTCTACTACCTAACTTACACAATACATTAAACTTATTTAATTTTAAAAAAAATAAGTAATTGAACCTACTGTCTTTGTTAAGGTAACTAGTAATTCGCCATTTATAAGCCAGTAACACATTTGCAACGATATTTTTACAGTACCGAGAAAAATATTTTAGGTAACCTCATTACTAAGCAAACCCTTTAACTGTTGATAAATATGTTGTTTTTGGCTACTTGGAAGGTTTAAAATGTCAGGATTCATTCACTAGTAGTTAAATAGTTCTGAAACTACGTTAACTTGTTGGGAATGGCTATAACTGTACCTCAATATATGTTTCTATTTTCAGCGGATATCGACTTTTAGTGGACTGTATAGTGAAAATTAAGCTGTTTGTGGTTTTTGAGGATTGGTTCTTTGGTATGAAACACCGTCCTTAAGTGCCATAACCTATTAAGAGCGTTCAAGTAGTAAAAACTATGTTCAGTACTTTACAGAACGTATTAAGTTATAGCCTATTTTTGTGATAGTTTATCAACAAATAGGATAATAAACATGAAAAATTAATATAATGAATTATATTAGGACATACGAGAATTTAAATTTTTTATATTTTGCAATTCAAATGTAAAAATTTACTTTGTATTACCCCTCTGATTACCATCTTGAAATGCCTTTCAACGAAATCAATACACGACGGAGGAGACCATTGTAAATTCATTGATGGTTTATACTTTCAATTTTGTGATAAAATTTGAAGTAGAAATAACTGATTAAGGGTGTTCACGTGGTAATGCATAAATTTTTATTTGTACGGCATAGTGTTCGTTTTACAGACGTTACTTATGACATTTTCCAATAGTAAATTTTTTCTCATAGTTATCACGTAGCGACACAACAAAGTCAGAATTTGCAAGGTACGGAAACGTAGGAATAACTAAAAGCAAGTGACGTACTGGAATGAAATAATTTACACTGAAATCAGATATCATAGGCCATATGCTAAAATATTTGAAAATTCACAATGGCATTTCTTTGTACTTTTTTTTTAAATGTGAAAACGATAGCTATTTACTTCATTTAAGGAAGTTAAAAACAAATCAAAATGTCTTTGTTGTGTGCTTCTAAATAATTTAGCATGTAGCTCATAATATCTACTTTCAGTGTAAATTTTTTCACTCGAGTAAGTCACTCACTTTTTGTTATTCATATGTTCCCGTAACTCTGACGACTTCGACATACAGCTACAGGGAAACTATGAGAGCTACTGGTGGAAAATGTAGTCACAAGTAACGTCTATAAAACGAACTGTATGAATCGCAAATATGTATTTAAAATTGTTTGCCACGTGAACACGCTTAAGAGGCCGTTCCAGTGGTTCAGGCGCATGTATGCAACCTGCATTAACACCATATAAATCAAGGCTAATATTACCTTCTTTCAGCAATATATGTATTACACATATCAACATTATCTTCATGTTTTATTCAAAAATCAGTGGTTCTTATTTTCGCTACGTTCATCGAAGTTAAGTATAAAGAATGGTAAACTATAGATTTTACAATTTATTTTTTGTATTAGGTTTTGGATGTAACCGTTTGTTATACTAGATTTTGCAGAACGCAGCGAAAATAAGAACAACTGCGTATTTTATAAATCGCGAAGATAATGAAGATATGTGTAATACTTTTACTGCTATAGAGAAAGTAATATTAACCTTTATTTATATGGTATTTAGTGCGGGTTGCATACATGTGCCTGAAACACTGACACGGCCTCTTAAGGGCGCGGTAACTGCAATGTTGATCACCATTTTTTATATTTTTTATTTGTACCGGATATTTTTTTTTCTTATTTCAGACACAAAATGTGACTAAATTTGGTTTCCATGAAATGATTTTATATTTCATAGTTTTCGCGTAATGGCTTGTTAAAGTCATATTTTGCAGGTTTCCGTTTTAAGGACTGCACTAAAACCAACTGATATATAAAACTAAAAAAAATCACAGTGGATAAAGACATTGCAGGCTACAATGTCGTGCTCATAAAAATAAAGGTAAACATACCGCAAAACGTTGTAACTTGGAACACTTCAAAAATGTTTTCTTCATGTGGTAGCCCTGAATAAAAAAAACTTGAAAATAATTACAAACAATAAACGTCAGCATGAAAATACATTACATTTTACTTCCACGTCACTTACGAGGAAAATAAAAATTATTGAATAAGTGTTCCAAGTTACCCCGTGTGTTTCAAGTTACCCCGTTTTACGGTAGTCAATATTATCCATGAAGTAGAGCTGCAGGTGTGCAAGGAAAGCTCTGAAACAATGGGGTGCAAAAATCTTTTCGCGAAAACTTCCTGTCTCTAGTCATGCAGAATAATTTACAAAGTCAACTTTCAAGAATGATTACAAGTTTAATATAAGACACTATTAACGGTCCGAAAGTCATCACAAATATCTACTAAGACTCAACATTGCCACAGTTACCAAAAAAATATATTTTAAACATAAGTGATTATAGAAAGGCAAAAAATTAAATTTAACATCTATCTCTCCCCTTTAAATTAACACATTGCGGGTAGATATAAATTTACTGGACAGAAAATTCAGCATTGCCTTAGAAAACGTTCACATTACTACAAACAGCAAAAAGCATTCGTATATACCTACATGAGAGTTCGAGCGAAAATTTCGCGACAGGGATTTGGACAAAAAAAAAGACGACTATCGAATCTCGTTTGTTTCTGTACGTACAGCGCACTATACAGCAGGCGCTAGATGCCACGTTTGAGGTACGGAAACAGACATTCGATAAGAGTCAGACTTGCTCGTGCTTCAATAACCATTTCGTCGCCCTTATGTACGCGGTGTGAAAACGGCGTGCAGTGTTTGAGTCGTTGGCTTTTCCTTTGGGAATTTAAGTGGCCACCATATTTGGCATAAGTCCAGCGCGCGAATCTCTATTTTTGCTTTACTATTCCAGTTGGTAATTTTTTACATGACAGCAGACTAAAAACAGTAAATTACATCCATTTTGAGGTGCTCTCAAATGACGTTTCGATGCTTGATATCTAGGAAACGAAAATAGAGAAGCATAATTTTAAATGTTTTTTCTTGTTTTAGATGAAACATCGAACACGCGTTTAGTAACATTTCTTTATAAAAAAAAAACCTTCTCCTAACACGCTAGAACAACGTTCATGCGCCAGCTGTAGAAGGCTCTTTACATTACATTACATTGTTGGTGGGTTTTCTTGGGATGCTCCCATTTTCCCCGTCGTTATGATCCACCTTCCGTCGTTATGATCCACCTTCCGTCGTTATGATCCACCTTTCGTCGTTATGATCCACCTTTCCTCCATAACTACCTTGCCCTACAAATCTGACAATTCTAAATCATTTACTTTGCGGTTGTACGCTGAAAGCAGTAAAAGCGGAATCGCACTTGGATAGCGCGCGAGAGAAAACCCTATCGTTCGTCCAAAACTACATGCGGAGCGCGGCTCCCACGTGGGAAGGCGTGTTCCGGGGTGATGTTTGCTCGGCGGAAAGTTGGCAACTGTGGAGAGGGAAGCCCGCCACCTGCTGTCATCTGTAAACACACCAAGAGAGACGGGGATTTTGCCCCTCCAAGTTTGGGTTCAGTCGTTGAAGATTTGCAGTAGTATATGTGGAGGGAAAGCAAGGGGGTGTTTATATATGTTTTAAGAGCAAAGCCTCCATAACACTGTCAAACTATTTTTATGTTCAAACAGTGGTGTAAAAAGTTGAAATAATTATTCTCAATATTTGTGGAAACTAACTTCCAAAAATTTTAGAAAATAAAATTAATTACTGTTGCAAGTAATTATTGTATGTACAATGCAAATAATTACTGTAAATGATTTATGAAAACTTGTATCAAAAACAAATACACACAGTACAAATAGGATACTTATTGTAAAATATTAAAAAAAATTTCTAAACATTTACTTAAATTTTTGTACAATACCAATTGCTTGAAAATTTACCATCAATTTATTTTTGGTGTGAATAAACATATTTTAGCAACCAAGTTACAGAAATAAGTGAAAGACTTTGTAAAAGTACAATATATATCCCCGTTTTCACGTATACAGCGATATTTCCGGACGTGAGTACCTTAAAACGTGTTCAGTTATATCTGATCTAGAACCCCTTTTATTGCACAGATCCTGTGTATTGTAGCATAATAGATAATATCATTTTCTCTTGTTTCTACTTTTTTAGAGATATTAATTTTTTACTCCTAAAAGATTACAAAAATCTATGTGGCAATTTTGTTTAAAACCGTCTCTAGGTAGGATGATTTTTTCAAGGCTGTAAATACTGTTGCTTTAGCTAATTATGTAATTAAATAAATTATGGTCAATTAGTCGAAATCGTACAATTAGTTGTTTTGATAAAGAAATTAGCTATTACGGCAAAAACCATTTTAACCAACACTGACATACATATTTTTGATATCTCAGCAAAGTCATTATACCGAAAGCATTTATAATGCATATCTCTAATAATATTTCATTTTTATTTGCTTACATAATTAAATGATAATGACGGAGGTATTCCTAGTATATTTTTTCAACAGTTCGTTTCTAAAAATTTTAACTTACCGTGCGACGCCTAAAGTGGTTAGGAAAGTGGAACATTTCAATCTTGAAAAACAATAAACACATAAAAATTCTTGAAACAAATAAAAATCTTTTGAAATACATACAACACAAGCTACTGTGGTTCACGCTACACACACACTAACACACACTGACACAGAAACACACTCTTCCCCACTACGATGCAGTGAGGGTTAAATGGAGAGATTGTCAAGATCTTGAATTTTTGACATTCGCTATGTTGAAGATGTGTAATTTTGGTCATACATTTTTTGAGTAAATTTATGAAATTTATTTGCGGAAAGTAATGCATACTGATTGATTTTTAGACACCAATAAACTTTGTTTGCCGTTGCTGCTGTTACAGATATTACATAACTATAAATTGCAGATACAAAATGTTTAAACCTGTGATAACAGTTAAAACTTAAGAATTAAGAATAATGCAGTAAGCGCCGATCGCTCGCACGGAAAAGAGTCTTAAGTAATTCTGTGACGTGTGCCTGACACCAAACGCTCCTTAGCGACAATTAGCGCCTCTGCTCTAATAATGGCCACAGCTATAGCTTGCACCGTCAGCAACATATTGAACACACCCCGTTACATTTCCGCAACCGACTACCTTACGGGCGTGGTCTACCGCAATTTTAATCGCCATTTTTACTTTTTATTTGAACTAGAATTTTTTTTCTTATTTTAGACACAAAATGTGACTAAATTTGGCTCTTATGAAATATTTTTATCTCTCATAGTTTTCGCGAAATGGTTTGTTTAAGTCATATTTTGCATGTTTCCGTTTTAAGGACTGCACTAAAATCAACTGATATACCAAACTCAAAAAAATATATCAGTGGATAAAGACATTACAGGCTACAATTTCATGCTCATAAAAATAAAGAATAAAAATTATTTGTATATAAAAAGTTATTGAATTTTTAAAATTTTTGTTTTCAGTTTCAGCAGTTTTTTTAAATACAAATAAAAATAAAAGCAATGGACTGTCCACGCTTGAATGTGCTAAGTGCCGATGCCAATTCCACACGCAATGTGTAAGACCGTGCGAGGCGGGAAACTCTCGCAACAGACAGTTTTCGTGCGCGAGTTGTGAGCCGGAAACAAAACAGGACCTTCGTGATCTGTTAAGCGGTAGCAAACTCCAACATACACATTGTCAACAACTAGTGTGTTACTGTACAGGCACAGACATGTGGATATGTGAAGCGTGTGGTTACCAAGCACAACGACATTGTGTGCCGTAAGATGAGTGGCCGACGCCCACGAACTCAGGGTTCAAATGCCATGAGTGTACACAAAGACACAGTGAAACTACGCGGGTAGCAGAGCTACACGTGCAAAACACACCATACTACCAAACGCAGACAGTGGAGCCAACCATGCGGCACTACAATGGTACACAGTGCGCGCAACACCACGTGTACACAGACCACGGAGACAAGCCACGCACAACACCTAATAAATTACTGTCATTGCCAAATGTTTCTGGTATTGCAATGGAAAACCAGCAAACTTTCATCGACGATTGCGTGAGCTGACAGCACAGGTATGGTTTGCACAGGGAAGAATGGGCGAGCTGCATTGGTAAACAGATGGCAGGTGATACGAGGCAATTGTACCATCAGTCAGTGGCTCACTTTAGAATGAAGTGGGAGGAATTTCTCGCCACATTTCAACTCTGATTCACCAACACCTTCTCGTCACTGCAGGCACATATCTACGCAGTATTGCAAGTGCAACTACGAGGCGAGTTGCTTACTGCATTTGCCACCAGAAAGATCAAATTAATTAAGCAACATCATCACAATAGGTCGACAACTGAAGTGCTTGAAGTCATAGCTTCCACAGGGCTGCCAGAGTTTCGAAGCGGGATAGCACCGCTTATTCACAGCTTATTCACAGCTTTAACCCTTTCATTACCTTTCCTACATCCCACTTTCTAATTGTTTGCTTCCTATGAGGCTTCCTCCAACAATCATAACTCCAACCACCCTGCTCCTCAAACACTGACAAGCACTGGGCCTGCAGCCTTTTCCTTATCAGTGGTTGTAGCTTGCCCGTCTGCACCTTTATACACTGGCATTTCTCTGTCCCTCCTTTTGTGTTCTTCTTAAAATAATCAAACAATTTCCCTCTCTACCCTCCTCCTTAATATTTCCTAGGTAATCATTTCTTCCCTGACTAATATTTCTTCCTAGTTTTTTACCCATCTACCTCATCCCTTCCGTAGCTTTTTCCATCCCATCGTTTCTCCATTTCACTTGCTGTTTTACCCCTTTGCTTCCCATACATATTGCAAAGTTTCCCACTCAGCAACAATCATCCTCCATGGTATAAATGTTACCATCATTTCATAAAGTATCTTCCTAAACTCTCTTCACAAGATCCCTACACTGTCCCCTTTAGACCATTTCTCAAACCCGCCCTTTAGAAAATTTCTGTCATAGCTTATTTCCTTGCCCATACAGCCACACCACTTTATCATAACCTCCTCAGCACTTTTTCCACCAATCTCCAATTATATTACTGGAACGTTGTGGTCACTGATCCCTTCGAGTATTACCACACCAGCAATAGCATTCCCAGGCCTGACTGACACATCTAGTGCGGACCCCTCCTCCTTTTTGTTTCATATAGTAGGTTCCTCTACTGAATGCACCAAGTATCTGTTCACTAACTGCACTGTCATTCCCTGCACCATGTCACCCATCCCTTCTACTCACTCAATCCACTATACACCTGGCATATTAAGGTTCCCTGCCACAACCCACTGCCTATGCCCAAGTCCATCGATCCTATCCTTCCTCAATTGTATCCCACCTTTGTCCTGGTGGTGTGTATGCTCCAGTACTGTGATATTCCTACCTATCCCTTTTACTTCTGTCACTTCCTCTGCTTAGTGTTCCATTCCACCAACCCTTCTAACCCCTCCCTCATACACACCATTATTCCTCCTCCCTTCCCTATCTCTTCTAAATATTACGCATTTATCCTACTTACATTCCTTGTTAGGGTAATTTCAAAGTATAATTAAAACCAGTTTTACTTACTTGTTTCATTTCCACTTACCACATTACAAGAACCTTATTTAAGAGTGATTTTGTTGGGATTCTCTTTATTTCATAAGATAGGAGGAATACACACTTAGTTTTAAGTCTTTCATGAGACTATTAATTCACTGTAACGAATCTGTTTATATTAGTTGCTGTCCACATAAATCACACCTACCTCAGTTAACATTTAAATTGTAAATTGTCTAGGCATAGCCTAGTTAAATTTATTGTAAAGTCCTCGTACGACTGTCCCGAATGTGCAACACATAAAACAGCCTACTGAATTATTAATAAATTATATATGACGATTTTACTATGAATCGCTAAACGAAAGCCACTTGTAAATTGGACTAAAGTATTCATATTGGTATGCCTTATTACACGAGTCACAAAAATTACATGGAATTCAGGAAGCAATTACATAAATTACACCCAGTACGGAAGTGTTTGCGACAGGAATTGTGTAGGCCTACAAACAATTAGCAAACACCACATTGAAATATTTCACTTGCATTATATAAATGCCGATTCTTATAAATAAAGCACTGAATTATGTCATTCTACCATACTGTCGTCTAAAACCTAGACATTAACGAACATTTTTTTTTATTTTCACCACACTTCAAAACACAACTTCGGCATATGCTTGTAACGATAACATTGTGGCAATTTTCTTTCTTACAAATTTGATCCTTCCCTTCGTACATAATTCTAAATGTACGACAATGCTACATAATTTGAAATTACGATAAACATAACCGAAACATTCTTTTGGCACAAGAAATTTACTTCAACACAGCACAAATAAGGTTCAAAATTAAACACCTGATACTTTCGTCGCCATATTTAACTGCAGTGTACGCCTTATCCAGAGCTTCAACCTCCCGATATAATAGCCAGAAATGTATCCTCAAGTTAGGCCTACCTAGAGTTCGTAAGACGCAATTTGGCGTCTACCTAGGAGATAAAATTTACCCAGATGTTACCCAGAGGTGGTAAGACCGGCCATAAGGGGTTTAACCACAATTTCATTTAACTCGGTTTAACTAAGCGAAGTTAAAATTTTAACTTCATATTTAACTGCGTTTAAGAACTTTTTATTTCACCATGCAAATAATTATGTTAACTAACTGGGTTTAGTTAAGCGAAATTAAGTGCTTAACTTTTGCAGAATTGTATGTATCAACAAGGCGGTGGCCAAGATTCAGCTACTAATCTATGAGTTTTTGACTCATTAGCGTTGTTCCATTCGGCCTCTCTTTTTGCCCCTCAAGAGTCGCGAGAGTTGAGAACAAAGTGACCCAGGTCAGAAAGAGTTGCTTCTCCAAGCGAACACTCTCGGGCAAGATTCATCGGAAGATGAAGGTGCTATTGAAATGCCGAACATTGTTTGTGCAAATTACTACTAGTATAGTAAATAACCAGACTGAACTCGCAACCAGGCGGTAACATAAATATGAATGATATATAAGTATTATTACGACTTAACATACGACTTGTAGAAATAAATTAAGCATAACCAAAATATTCACAATGCCATTCATTTCAACGTAAACAAGAAAATAACCAAAAATATGTTTAACTTTTACATTAATTTGTACACTAAAACAAGAGGTATACATGCAAAACAATACAAGACTGTAGGTAGTACAAAATACTATTTATTTACTTATCGGGTGAAATATTACAAATCCATTTTCATCTACTACAAGATTTTCAGTCGAGATATTTGCAAAAAAATGTATTTCTTCCATCACGTTTCTTTTAGCTCTTGCTCGAATCGTAAACACATCAGAATCCACGCCAAAAACGTTAAGCAGACGATTTGCTCTCACAATTCCTCCTCGAGAGCAAGAGCATCGGGGGCATGACCTAAGTGACCTTGGGGCATTTTGACCTGACGAATGGAACGCTCGGCGCCATCTTATTTCCGGTGAATGAAACGCGAAAGAGGCGAAAGGTCAAAAAGAGCGGCCGTATGGAACAAAGTAGTAATCTTTGGGTTTTCTGTGCTTGTCTATGAATTTCTAAACGTAAATAAATGCGGAGCATGTTGAGTAAGTTGAGGTTATATCGGACACATTCGTAATGTGTATTTAATAGGTGGTTTTGTGTAATATAAATTGAGAGTGCAGGCATCATTACATAATTAAGTCGTTGTTTACACCAAGGTATTGAAGTCAACAAGATATAATGGCTAGTAGACGGCCTACCTTGAGACTACATTATATTGATTTACACAAGATTTAAATTACGGATTAATACTGGTAGGAATCTTATGTTGGTTCTGCTGCTATTGTGTCCATGCTAACATATAAATTTTATTAAAAGGCTACAACAAAGAAACGGACATTTTAGTGCAAATAACCTTATTTATCTCATGATGCAAACGCCATATGTTGTAGCGTTGAATTTAGAATACTATGTGATAACCTTTAAGAAAGGTGAAAATGCATAACCAAATAAACATCTTTAAAACCCTCAAAAAATTTTTCAGTTTCCACGAATCCATCGTAGTCACCTTCAAAAATTACCATTTAAAATCCTGCTAATCAAATATCGAATTAAACTTCCGCACTACCACAATACTTCAAAAAACCTCAGTTGTAATGGACTCTCTTAGAATTAAGTAATATTTTTCAAGACTCGTCGCATACGGCCCTATAACCTCAAAAACTACACACATGTGTTAATTTCACACCGCCATTTTGTTCATAAAACTAGTTTAAGAAGTTAAACGGCCGACGATGGGCGTTTAAGTTTCAACTTTAGTTAGCTTGATTTAATCGAAGTTTGTGTGTGGTGGGATGCAGTAAAAGGATAATCTCAGTTAACTCAACTTTGAACTTGGTTTATCATGTTAAACGATTGTGGTGAAACCGACCCTTATACACGGAATGTGTTCTAGATTAAATCTTCGATATATATCGAACCCATCGAGATATCCAGTTTAATTTTGCTTCAGGATGATGGTTACGGAAATGATTGCAAAACCGTTTTAAGATTTTTCAAAATTCGTACTCTCAGTACCGTGCAGGGGCCATACGTTTTTTTTTAATGAATGATCGATTTTGATTCGACTGAACGAGCTACCGTCGTGATTTGCACTTCAATAGGATACTTATACAAATGTCTAAGATGTGAAATTAAAATATTTTAAAATACGATACCCAAAATGGCGAATAAGTACAAAATTTGTTCTTTTGTCAGCCAACGATATCTATCTGACCAGTAGAGATATTGAGGTGTTGTTCGCGTCAGCGTGATGCTAACTTAAGTACCTATTTACAAAATTATATGTAAGTTTGTTTTAATTTATATGGTAACTTGACAATTATGAATAAAACTAAGTTTGTAAACTTTCAAGGCAGAGTTCAGTAAAGCAAGTCCGACCAGCGAGATATAAATTATACAGGAGTTTCACTCTACAGCACGGCCGTAGAAGAACAGGTCTGGATACACGCCTGGAAACTTGGCCTCCTTGTTGTTTGACTGCAGTTCACTAAGTTACCGAGAGTGTTGTGCGTCTCTGGTTACCATCCTCTTATACCTCTACGAAGATAGAAATAATACTTGTTGTTGTCTTATAAACCAAATCGTATGCCATAAGGTAGGGTATGGGAAATACTCTGACAGTGGTTTTCCTGAAACCGTAAAACATTATATTTGTAAAACAATACACAACATTGTTTTGGATGTGTTACAACAATTAAAAGATTTTTTTAGCTAACAAAAGCTGTGAACACATCAAACCACCTACCAATCCCCTCCTTTACCTTATAACCACCCTCACTCGCTACTCCTACAGAAAATTCCACTCCCTCACCAACTTAAGCATAAACTAGTACCCGCTCTGTTCTGCTCTGAACCTTTTCACTATTATTCCCTTTTCTCCTACTCTACCTTAGTTAATAGGCAGCCTAACAAACCCTAACCTCCCTCTCAGTTTACCACTCTGTACATCCTGACCAGCTTTACCACTCCTCTCCTTTCGAACAATGAGTTCCACTCCAGTTCCTTCAACATCACTGATGGCCAAATGTTCCCTTCATCCTAACCAGCCTGCCCTTGTCTTCTCCATTTATCCTTCACCCACCCTGCTACCCATTACTGCACCTGATCCTTTAACTTACTATAGTTCTTTTCGAAACACTAACATAACTGAACTCATAAACCTGTAACTTACAACATCAACACAATTATAAGAATTGTCTGTCTCCTTCAGTTGTATTCAGTTTCCCTTCTTTGAAAAACTTGAAAAACTATTTATAATTTTTAGATACGATGATAGATTTTTATTTTTCTTCCCACTACGACTTGTCTGAATGTTGGCACCCACAAACTTAGGCTAGTGAATTTCAGGACTGATCTGTTTGTATCCAATCTTAACACTACTCTGTAAAGTTAATTTTCTTCTTCTAAAAAAAAATAATAAAAAAAAGGTTGATTTCGCAACAGTCAAATACCTAACTAAAAGAAAATAATATATGACTTACCTGATATAAAACTGCTGGTGCAAACTTTCGTATGTAGGCTTCTTCAGTTTGCCGACACACTAGAAATTTTGCATTGAGTGTCTTCTTTTCGGAAGCTATTTATTTCCTTTTAAAACCAAAGAAACTTATCGAAAATATTGATTCCCGTCTCTAATACATTTATTTTATAAGACACACAAGTGTAAATTTAAGTGAAGTCGGTAAAAACACTTGTCACTTCTCATTTGCACTACCCCAATAATTACCACAGAATTATGTCGTATTAGATTACAAATTATGTAACTATCATGCAAATACACGCAAGATGATTTAGTTGATAGCTGCATAAAGCTATCTCGTGCTAAAAGTTAAAAATATTCCATTAAATGCCACGCCCACAAACGCAACTTCACATGTTTACACAACAAAGTATAAACACGAATTGAATCATGGGTACACCGAAGATCTGTATACGCATGAACGGTCATCTGTACTGTATGTTCTGTATGTTCTGGACGATCTGTGGACGTGTGAATCCGGCTTGACTTATACTCTATGATATTAACTGTATGATAGTTTTCTCAATGAATGTTTGCTCTATGACAGTTTACTCTATGGTTGAATGTTGTGACTCACTGGGCACGGCGACCTCTCCCCTCTTGACGTAGCGGCTGGCATCCTGGTACTGATGCGCTGAGGCCAGGAGTACCGCCGCGGCCAACAAGGTCACCAGACTCGCCATCCACACGTTGTCGGGCCTTGGCATCTTCTCTGCAACAACACCACAGACACATGTTCGCTCAGAGATGGCATTTGTGGCACGACTCCCTCGACCCAGGGGCCCAATTTTTTAAATTGTCGGAATAATTTCGCTAGAGGAATGGTGCAATTCCGCTAGCGGAATCAAAAAGTGCAATTTTTGAACACTCGATACCGGAATTACTATCGGAATCTAGGCCCGAAGTGTCGAAATTAATCCGCCAGCCAAGTAGGTGGCGGAATGTCAATTCCGGTAGAGAAATTGCTGTCTTGTTGTTGAAACAAGAAAATTGCTATCCTGATTTTGTTTCAGAGTTTCATCTTATTTTATTAGATGATGGTAAAGTCGTTAGAGGGTTATAGTTTGTGAAAACGACAGGAAGAAATATCGTACTTTAGTGGATTTCTTCGGCGACGAAAGGAAATTTAATTACAAGTGTGAAGATGTCTCCGAGTCGGGCAGTGTGCAAGTAATGTACCTACACAAATAAATAAATAATAGTTATGTTACCCGTGGATGTAAGTATGATGGATAAATCGTATGCAGCTAAGGTATGAATACATTTGTTTGTATTGTTTCAGCAAGTGTATGTAAATCAAACTTTGCCAAGAAAATTTCTAACCTATGCATCGCTTAACCAATTTTGCTTGCGGGCAGGCTCGTTTAGACTGTAACTCTGGAGTTGATTTCTTTGTGTGTACTCTAGTTACTTTCTTGAAACTAGAATCAAAGCATTTGACGTACTCCACAAACACAGCTTCTAAATCATGAGTCACACTATGAGCTCACCCTCCAAACTATTGTCAGTTTTTTTTTAATTGCTGGATACGTGTGTCCTTTGTTTTAGCTGATTTTGAACCTTGCATGTTTAGTAGCTAGTGGCTGGCCGGATGTAATTAATTCTTACCCTTTAGATAAGATATGGTTTGCAGGCATGTACATTGTGTGAGCGTTTTGCTCATAGCGCAATCAGTTGTGTAAGAAGACTTGCATAGTGCTGTGCTTGGTTGTGGAATAGAATTTTGCAAGGGACAATTTTCTTCCCACTGTTCATTTTAATAAACTACTAGAATGCATTTAATTAAAATTACATAAAACTTAGAAAAAAATATATATTCCACAACTAACAGCACTTGGTAAGTCTGCTGACATGACTAGTCGTGCTATGAGTGAAATGCTCACGCAACCTACAGGCCTGTAAACCATATATTACCCCAAGAGTAAGTATTAGTTACATCCGGTCAGCCTCCTAACGACTAACCAAAGAGATCCAAAAGTCAGGAGAAAGGACACACATATCCAGCATAAAAATAAACTATTTCAAAAGCTGAGCAAGGTACTCATTGCACAACCAATAATGAGTTAAAATACTGCGAGGTCTTTTTCACAGACACATACTAATAAAGTGACGCTATTAATTACCTACTACTGTCCCAATGTATGTTTTGTTAGTAACCAGTAAGTTTTGTGGTTATGTTTACAAAGTAAAATACTACTCAAGCTTAACCCTGAAAGTTTCAGTGAATAATCATTTACTTTCCCACACAAATCCACGTAGAGTAATAAATGAGCCCTACATTGTATATTTTTATATTGACGTTATAGTATATCAGTGGCGTAGCGTGGCTTTGTTCTAAGGCATGCGGTATTAGCAGCGACTATACGCTTTGGGCAGTTGTGTTGTTGCAAAGACCAAGGTGTATATATTATAGTTAGAGATGATGGTTTATCGCGGAAAAACTTGACCATTTGCTAGGCTTCAACATACGTTCAAGTGATCAAAAGATTACTGGCTTTTCCTTGTACGTGGAGCTACTGCCCTATTTGACTGAGCAAATAAGAATGCCGCTATTTTAAAATTTAATGCATGTTATTGGTCTGCAGACAGCTACGTTGTGTCAGTGTTTTCAAGGCTATGTTGACACAAAACATTTTCGCGATATACCATCATCTCTAATTATAGTATAATTCCTACCTTGTCTCTTGTACGCTACTGGCTGTGGAGTGTTCCTGACCATACAAGTCAAATGGTTCCTCAGACAACTCAGTGTTGTGTATAGTCACTGCTGGGCACCGCACACCTTGCAACACTCCACGCGATGCCCCTGTCATATATCATGACTTGTCGTATCTCTTTGCACAAAATTGTACTCAAAGATACGACGGGTGCAATGAACTAAACTAAAAAAGTATTATCATCGCAAGTAAAATAGGTTAGCCACTAGTCACATTATTTGGCAAAAAAGTAGTTTGTGTTACATTGTACATGTACACACTTACTGAAACAATGGGACAGTGTTCATACTTCAACTGTATACAAGTTACCCAATTGACAGTTCATATGTAGATTTACAGTATCTCCGCCGAAACTTATTTTTAGGGCGTTAAACCATCAGTCACATATGGTCTGATTCAAATGCATTTTCACACCAAAAATCACATTTCCTTTGTCGCTGAAGAAATCCACTACAGTGTACAATTTTACAGTTCTTCTACCTGCTATTTTCAGAAACTGTTCCTTTCATATTCTCATAAAGTTTTAGAAATCTTCTGGTCAAAGTAAAACAATTAATAAAATAATAAAGCTTAAAAAAATGCCAACATTCCTAGTACCTTTTCCCATGAATACCTTTCGGAGTGACATTTAGGCTTTTCAGAAGGATAATTTACTTCCGACAACTTACTGCAGTCATTTTTTTCTTATTTTGGAGGCTGAAGTTTCTATAATAACATTATACGTATCAATAAAAAAAACCACAAATACAAATTGTAGCCTGCTATACATTTTCCAAAACAGCTGGCTTCACCTAATAACTATCTAACAACTGTGACATATAATGGGAGGGTGATTACTATGGGGGGTTATGGTGTTGAAAGGATAGGCCTGCACTAGCCTCAAATAATGTAAAGCTTGGTAAATTGGAAAAGCGGGGAGGGCAGACTCTCAGTCGAGAAAATAAACATTTTTTGGATTCCACATTACGAAATTGCAAAGTAAACCTGACTGGAGAATACTGCTAATGAAAGGAGCTCTGAAATACAAATTTGTTGGAGGATCCTGTTCAGACAGTCGATGAGGGGAAGCAGGTGGATGCATGCATCATAGACTTCGAGAAGGCCTTTGACAAGGTTCCTCATGGAATACAGATTAGAAAAGTGGGAAAACTGCTGGATGACAAGCGGGTGGTTGACTGGATTAAGGACTTTGACAGGGGACTAAGTCATTCAGTGAAAGTGTGGGTGGTAATATCAGAGGAAAGAGAGGTTACATCAAGGGAAGTGTGTTGAGGCCTTTGTTATTCATGAGATTCATGATTACAGGTAAAATTAGATTTTCTGAAGATGACTGTGTACTATATACACCCACACAACACAGTAGCTAAAAGCTGATTTTTATGTGCAAGTATATTTGACATACGTATTATACATATATCATAAATGAAAATGACCTGTATCATAAACAGTTGCAAATTTATGTATAATACACACACATTGAATAGCTAAATAGCTTTATGTTATTCATGTTGAGACATTATGTATGTAATATATGTTCTACTTATGTTCAGTGGTGGGACACTTAAACCATTTTTGCACCTAATTTGAACATTATATGTACAGTCATGGACACAAAAATTGGGCCACTGAAATAATCAAAGTCCACTTCGGCAATCATCGGCTGTGTGCAAGCGGGAGCCTGGCATCTAGGCAACCTGCAGAACAACGAATAGCGGTGCGCTCTAACTGCGCTGGGCACAGGTTGTGTTGTAGGATTGGAGCATCGCCCGTTCACACCTTCCTCAAGCGACAAGGCACTGTATATTGGCTGAACCAGTGCGGCGCACAAATCATTTAGTAAATGCAAAAGTGACACATGTCCATTTGTATTACTTAAACATGAAGATAGAAAAGAATTTGTAAAACACAGTAACGAAGTTACGAAAGAGCACAAATTTTCCAATAACCAGACAAAAACCGTTACCTATATTATATCAAAATGTTAATATTCAATGCACGCGTATTCCCTTTCTCATACTGCGAGCTGAAACTAATGTATATTGTAACAATACGGTAATATTTAACTGGCAGTCGCGGTGACGTTATAGTCTGACTTATTCGCTTACGTTTTTACATGTAGAACAATTGCCGAACATTGGAATGACCCAGTGGGTTTTACCGGGATACTTCTATCCCTCTTTGGCAGTCCACTGCTGATCAATTGTGACTTAACTTCACATCTGTTAAGCACGAACAAACCGTGTAACGCCATCACTGTAGTGATTATTTACAATAAAAACCTTCAGAAACAACCATAGAACAAGTATTTCAGACACTAAATATCTAACATCAAGCGGTAAACTTGATCCTGATTACAAATTAATGTTGTGAATTGTTGGTCCAGGTAGTCCCAAACGGCCACTTTCGCCCCGCTTGAAAGAAACAGTTTGTTGTCATTCTCCCGTGCGAAACGACTGCACACGTGGTTCCGTCCATGGGTCCTAACGTAGATTTTTACCATCAAAGCTCACCTAGTAGCCACGGTTCACATAAAATAAATATTGTCATAGCAGCGTTGTGAGAAGAACGTGACGCAAGGATATTATTTCCTCATACTTTCTTGTTCTATAGGTAATACCTAACTAGGCAGTTCTGACTGACAAGTGATTAACGTATTGATTATTAACATATATTACGTAGTGCAAGCATATTATATGAAGTGTAAAGTTATTAAAACGTTTTATGTTGCTGTTCCCTGTGTTACTGTATGTAATCCCATATTTAAGAACTGTCATCTGTAATGTATGAACGCACAACTTGCTGAATATTGCTGTCTAATATGTAGCATAACGTTTCACAACGACACGTTAGTGAACAAGTGAAATTTCAAACATTTGTATTCCAATATTCAAATTGCGTAAACGTGAAAATTTATCAAACTCCGTAATACAAGCAATTAAACCAATGTTGACAAAATATTATTCTATGATATCGTGATATTTAAAATATCTACAGCTTCTAATAATGTCCCGTAGGATTAATTATAAGACCGAAAAGTTTTGTTAGTTAAACATAATGGTGTTCATTAACTTTTAGTAGACGCTGTAATTGGTACCTAAATGCGATTTGTATGTTCTGTTATAACACGCAATAATTCTATGTGGATACTTTAACAATAAGACCTAGTTAAAAAAACTATTATATTTCTTGACATAGCCTGTGGCATACCATTATTGCGTACAATGCTCTGAAACAGTGGCGTAGGAACAGGGTGGTACAGGGGTACAATGTAGCCTCCAAAATTTGATAGTGGGTTACAAAATATAATTTGTACCCCGTACATATTAGTGCATATGCGTAAAAATATAAAATTCAAATAAATAAACACAATATAGCAAGACGTATGTTTAATCTAATTTTATATTTATACTGATTTTAACAAATACAATTAAACTACTAACAACTTAAAAGTTTGAGAATAATGGTTTGAGTAAATATTTGTGTTTTGAGCGTACTGAAAGTGTTGGATTTTCTTTTGGTAACAAACCAGCCCTGCAGATGTTTTTTTTTTTTTTTTAATATGAATAATTTAATTCTCTGTCCACAATATTGACCAGGACCAGAAAAGATTCGTCCCTCTTCCAAGGTTCGGTCTTCTCCGTGACAGTTCGGCTACTATCCACTACGCTAAGGTACTGAAATTCACTTTCAAGTTCAGTGAATGGCTTATCTATACCATACAGTACGGCAGCTAGGATGTTGTGTAGTTCTTTGTGTTGTAGACGTCCGAAATATGTTATGATTTATACCAGCTGCCCGGCCGCGACTTCGCTCACTGTTCTTTTAAAAATCATCAACAATATAGTAATCTGGGTTCAACTACACTGGCAGTCAACCGGATTTTCACATGTGATAATCGTACCTATACGATGCCACAGTTCTGTTACTTTTCTTATGGATCTCTAGTTTTCTCGGCCCTTTTGCCAGCTGCCACTAATACCCTATGTGCATCTATAATAGCATAGCAGTTCCGCGTCGTCGTTTTTTCACGGGGTTTGAACCCTAAACTTCCTACCAGTGTCCCAAACTATTACGTCAAGAAAGTTCGACAGAATTGATA
>PNEQ01034583.1:0-36705 GCA_003012365.1 Medauroidea extradentata
TGTTCTGTTAATAACTGTATAACATATTGAAAAAAAAAAAAAGAGGAACTTAATATAATAAATTATATAAATTAACACTATTTCTTTCTGTTCATGTAAGTTCTATGGTCGCAACCTCAGAATCACTTATCTGTACCTTTTCTTAAAAATATTTGGCAGATGAGCTGTTGATCTTTGTGGGTTTTCTTTTGAAGGAGACATTTAATGATTGTGTTATAAAAAAAATGGCTCATTCTTAAGAAGATCGCCACATAACCGATAGCGAAATATGTAGAGACATTTCTGTACACGTATGTAAAAATTGTAACAAACACATTTCATGTCATGTCTTCTCGTGAACAAATTTCAACTGTAAAAACTAGCCTATTATAAAGGAAAATATTACCAGAGAACCAAAATTTATGTATTTTTAAATTATAACTAATAATAACCAATTCAACGGAATCCATAGTATAATAAGAACAACGCAGATTCATAAAATAGGTTTTACGTAACTGACAACACGTGGTTTACATTTGAGGTCTTGATTCATGCCAAAGGTTTAAATGTTTACATCAGAAGCAAGACCGACTTGATAGAAACATTGTGATATTTCTTAAGAGTAGTCTTCACCGGTGTCGAATTTCCACCTTTGACGCGTGGAAACCGCGTAGTGATAAGAGCCAGTGTCCCACGCTTGACGAGAAGCATATCGCCTCTATTCGCAGCGCGCCAAATTAGCGTGCAAGGTTTTCCTTGTAGTCTTTTTCTTACGGGACTTGAAGCGGTGACCACAACATTCTATTTTTGCATATCATGGAGTAAAGACCAACGCATGCCTTTCGCTTTGCACTTTACGAATTCAGGTAATATTTTCGGAGTCATAGCAGTCTAAAAAAACATGTTTAAACATTTCAAGACGCCCGAAAATCATGTTTATAATATGCGTGCTGCATTTTTGAAAACATAGAAGCATAGTTTCAAGTGTGTGTTACTTTCTTAGATAAACATAGTACGAATAATTTAAGCAGTTTCGCGTGAAAATGAATGCGCGTGACGTGCTGCAACGCCGTCGACGCGCCAGTCAAGGGCTCCTCTTAAGGGGTGGTTCACCTCAGTTTTCAACGTCTTTTATTATTTTTATATTTGTACCAGATATTTTTTTTTTTTTTATTTTAGACATAAATCTTGACTAAATCTTCTTCTTAGGAAATTTTTGTGTCTGTTATAGTATTTGCGTAATGAGTCGTGAACATCAAAATTTGCACTTTACGGTTTTATGCACGCCACTTAAACCAACTGGCATACCAAACCGAAAAAAAAATCATAGTGTATAACAATGCTGTAGACTGTGATTTGACACATATGAAAACAAAAATAGATATAGTTTTGTATTTTAAAAAATATATATTCAAATTTATAAATTTTCATTTCAAAACTCGGCGTTTTTATTAAATACCAAAATATTTTAAATTTTGTTTTACATATGTCAAATCATAGCCTACAACATTGTTATATATTGTGAATTTTTTTTCGGTTTGGTATGTCAGTTGGTTTCAGTGGCGTGCATAAAACCGTAAAGTGCAAATTTTGACTACCACGACTCATTACGAAAAAACTATAAGAGATACAAAAATTTCCTAAAAGGAAGATAATCACAATTTATGTCTAAAATAAGAAAAAATATATATCTAGTACAAATATAACAATAAATAAAGACGTTGAAAACTAAGGTGACCGCGCCCTTAAGGTTAGAAATTCAGAAAATTGATTATATAAAAACGCATTTATAATGTTTTTATAATGTCTAAGTTAACCCTTAGCGCAAGACGTGTCCTGCTACACCGTTCGAAATGACAGGTGTACCGGCCTCGCTTTTGTGTACGCCGGATGCAGGGATAAGATTAAAGGGCGAATAGATTATTCTTACCCAGCACGCATCGCAGCCACGGAAACCGTTGGCGAGATGTAAGAGACAGCATGCAAAATACAGACAAGCAGTTCCTCTACCTGTTACCGCGCAAAAATAAAGTAAAATAAAAAACGGAGGACGGCAGCAGCGGCAAGAGAGGCGGTGAGCTCGGAAAGGGACGAGGAAGTATGATGGCGAGGGGTGAAGGGAGAGTGCAGTAAAGAGAGAGAGATGGGAGGAGGTAAAAATCTCACCGGGTATTTTTCGCCCGTAATCGTAGCCCACGCCGTCTCCCTTACCCCCTTCACATGCACCCTCCTCGCCAACCCTCTTCTCCTCTCATTTTGTTTCTACCGCTGAGGATCAAGAAATGTGTCAGTGGCAGATTGCGAACCCCCTCCGCCCCAGTAACCCCCCCCCCTCCTTTGCCCTTACCGAAACGTCCGTGGGTTTTTTGGACTCGCCTTTCTTGTCAGACGCAGGCATCGCGGATCACCTTGGCCGCGCCCACAGAATGAAACTGACAGCGCACGCACACACCAACACACGCGGCCGCGCGCAGAAGGGGTTAGTTAGCAGTTGGCTCTGCAGAAAACGCCTGTCAAGTCGGACTCGTTCCGCTGGACGGAACGTATTTCTCGCCGGCCCCGCCGGTTAACTCTGGTCTGGCTGAAGTCGTGGTTCCCAGGGACTCGAGCTGACCATCAGTAGGCATGCTTGATTTCCGCGAAAATATTTTTGAACCAACTTATCCCAGTACCTTGAGTGCTCATGTGCAGTCCTGCTTCATGTTAAGGTTCCTATCTACCTGCGCTTGAAACGCATTGCAGCGAGTTACCAGTAATCATATTTGGAAGAAACATCTCAATGCGCAATACGTTTGTATATCTACGAAAAGCGAAAAGAAAACACATTTCGAAAAATGTTTCTATCAGTTTAAAAATAAGGATCGCTTATCGGAAACACGATTTTCAAGACTCTCAAAGTGGCTAAAAACAGATTTTTTAAACTGCCGTATCTAGGAACATTCCAACAAGATTAGAAAAACACAATAATAAAAATAAACGCTGGATAGAGCCAGTGGTTTTTGGTGAAAATACTTCTGCAACAATTTGTTTCAATGCCTTATGTGCACACCTGTTTCTCTGCTTCAAGGTCAGTGATTGGAAGTTTTTAACTATCGTCGTCTCAGGGCCCTACCCGCAAATCATGGACGTGTGGTGTCGCGGTAACATTGTTCTGGTTGGTACAGTCAAATGAGCCACACCTCTGTCCTATTATATTCTGCCAATAACCACGAGCCAGAATTGCAGGTGTGCACGTAAGGCATTGAATCAACTTGTTGCAGAATCCTTTTCACCAAAACTCACTGGCTCTAGCGCTGGAATTTGAACCATAAGTATCGCATGTAAAATATTACGGTCGCAGCTGAAAGTCCCATAGGAAAACGAGTAACAGTAAAGCTCTGCGCGCCAGTTGCGGGGTTTGCGTGTTAAGGCGATAATGCACGACCGACGTCACTCTTAACGATCGGTCGGTTTTGTGCCTCACATACACCAACGCAGCCTACCTAGATAAGAACCTTAATTGGCAGCGTGGCTTTATGCAGACTCGTCCCTCATTTGATCGTGCCAGTCATAGCGAGGTTACTGTTAAACTACACGTCTATAGTACTTCGAAACTCTGACAGTTTAGCCATTACTCAATGGTTTAGCTATCTAATCATACCATGAATAGAGAAGATGATTTATCGCCGGAAAACTTGACTGTTTTCTAGGTTTCAACGTACGTTCAGCATATCAAAAAATTACTGGCTTTCGCTTGTACGTGGAGCTGTTGCCCTATTTGACTGAGCCAATAAGAATCCCGTTGATGTAATTTGATGTATGCTACTGGTCTGCATACAACTGCGTTGTGTCAGGTGTATATCTATCACTAGAGCCATGATTTTATGGCGAAAAGATTTTTGCAACATTTGGTTTCGATGCGTCATGTGCACACCTGCAGCTCTGCTACATCGTCTGTGGTTGGATGATTTTACCCTCACAGGCCTTGGCAAATTATAGACGTACAGACTCACAATAATCTTATTCTGATTGGTGCAGTCAAATGAGAAACGTGTCTGAACATAGACACGCTGCCAATAACCTTGAAACACAACTGCCGATGTGCACGTGAGTCACTGAAACAAAGTGGGGCAAAAATCTTTTCGCGACAAAATCGTGGCCCTATCTATCACCCTGTCATACACGCTGTAAGAAACTAGAGCGTTTTCAAAGGTATGCTGGCACGAAACATGTTCGCGATATACATACTATCATCTCTCAATACGAAGCAAAGCCACAGATGTGCACCCTAGCTAAGGTTAATTCTCCTACAGGTGTGAAACAAAATATGTTTTCTTAATGGAGAATTTGGCACGGGGAAAATTTCTGCCGCTAGTTGCGCTACTATCACCAAGGGTCCATAAAAATACGAAACAGTAGTAAAATTAATTTTTAACAGACCTGGAGATGACAGAAGACATTAAACTTAATTTTAATTAAAAAGAAAACAACTTCGCGTTTTAAGTTCTCAACTTAATGTAACTCAAAATTCCGGATAGCTCTGTGTTTGGTCAGTTTAGACTCCTTAACAAAACCAGCGCTCAAGCGGCAAAAATTCTCACTGTGCCAAACTTATAACATTGATCTTTCTAACCTGTAGTAGAATTAACGTTAACATAGCCTAAAACAGTTCTTACTAGACGCATGATATGTGCGAAAATCGTGTTACTATTTGTTGGCAGACAAAACTTCACAACTCAGTACATAGCAGAGTGCAACCTGTGATAACATTGGCCGCGAGACTGTTGAGTTATGCACCGAAAGAAAAATTTTCCCTGCAAAATAATTTTTGTGGCAAACACTAAATTATTTAGTGGTGACTACAAAATTTTGTGGCCACCACAAAATATTTTTTTCCGTGTGTCAGTTACGTGTGTCACCACTTGACAAGAGGTCATTACTTGACAGGTAGTCACTACTTGACAAGAGGTCACTACTTAACAGGAGGTTACAACTAAACAGAAGGTCACTACTTGACAGGTCACTACTTGACAGATCACTACTTGACAAGAGGTCACTACTTGACAGGAGGCCATTACTTGACAGGTCACTACTTGACAGGTCACTACTTGACAAGAGGTCACTACTTAACAGGAGGTCATTACTTGACAAGAGGACACTAATTGACAGGAGTTCACTAATTTGATAGAAGGTCACTACTTGTCAGAAGGTCACTACTTGACAAGAGACTACTACTTAACAGGAAGGCATAACTAAATAGGAGGTCACTACTTGACAAGAGGTCACTGCTTGACAGGAGGTCACTGATTGTAAGGAGGTCACTGGTTGACAGGAGGTCACTACTTGACAGAAGGTCACTACTTGACAACAGGTCACTACTTGACAGGAGGCCACTACTTGACAGGAGGTCACTACTTGTCAGGAGGTCACTACTTAACAGGAGGTCACTACTTGAAAGGAGGTCACTGATTGACAGGAGGTCACTACGTGACAGAAAGTCACTACTTGACAGGAGGTCACTACTTAACACGAGGCCACTACTTCACAGGAGGCCACTACTTGTCAGGAGGTCACTACTTGACAGGTGGTCACTACTTGACAGAAGGTTGGACACTCTTCCATGGAATTTACATTATCTCCGGCGCAGTCCTCGATATTTATGGTTAATGAGAGACTTCGTACTAGTGTACAGTCGTTTGGCGTTTAGTCTGCTGGCAAAAATGACGCGAACTATGCGTGTTTCTACTAATGCGAGGAGAATTTCTCATGCGAGGTATATTTCAAATGAAATGAGATGCTGGAACATGTTCATTTCATTGGTGCGATGTCCCACAACTAGCAAGAAAAAAGCAATTCAATTGGTCGTTCTGCGCTGGTTATATACCAACTCTATTATCTGAATTGTGATTGGTGTTTAATTTAATTGAACTGTGCAAAGATGATTAATGTTAATCTTAGGGCAGTTATTAACACTTTTTTTGTAATTTTTAGTGGATACTGAGACGCAGGAATAGCACCGAGTATTCAGACAATACTGTTACAAACTGTGTTAGTGTTTAAATTAACAACGAACTTTACACTTTTTCTGTTAAGTAACGGGCATTAAGTACCATTAGAGGACATCATCTAGTCTTCGGCAAGGACATATCTTGCTGCGATACGTGTCACTAACGTTTCAAAACAGCATTTATTTGATATTTTAGCATGATAGTTGGCATGAGAAACCTCTACAAAATGAAACCTTACGCCGTGTAAACGTTGCTTAAGCCATAGAAACAAGCTGGCACAAAAATATATTCGTGAAATTCAAGTGTCCCTAGCGATTAGCAGAACACACATGTTAACTTTCTCGGAACTCATATTTGAATACCGTTTTAATGATAAGATGGCAGTGGAGATAAACACTACCAATGACGAGGTAAAATGTCATTGGTAGAGACGGGAAAAATTTCGCGGGTTCTCTGCCCTTTAGGCAAGCCTCCAAGAATATCAGTGTATTCAAACAAACAACACTTGCTCATTGGCTACTCTCTAACATAGTGATTGGGTCTTCATTAATGACGGTTTTTTTTTTTTTTTTTTGGCTCAGCGACTTTCAAGAGCTGTTGAAAGTGTCCAGGGCCAATTGCGAAAGTGACACAGACTTATAGTATTTGGAGTTCTAGTTTGTTCTTAAAAGAAAACGCGAATTTTTCAGGTCCCTAGTCATTGACTGTCTTCGCTCTTAACATTAGAACTACGCTAGAAAATAGTTCCATACGTACTCTGCAATATTTAAGCAATAATAAGTTCCGTGTAACTAATAATACTTTTACAATAATTTGGCACTTATTGTTAACACGTAAATAATTTTCGAAACATAACATAAAATCGTTATTAATACATTTCGTTTTTTCCTCCAAAATGATATACCTACACCAATAAATACGTATAAAATAAAAAAAATTATGATAATAAACGATTTTTTAAAGTAAGTGTGTAAAAACAGGAATATCTGCTCCGAGATAATTCTATTTGCAAACTACGAACATTTGTTTTGTCAAAGTGACGTTTTCCTTTAGAATACTCTGCTGCACTGAAATTAAATGTTCGAAATTTCTGCATCATAAATGTTTGATCAGATATTCTTCAGTCCGAAGAGAAAGGAGTACAAAAAAATGGCAAAGATTTTTTTAAAATTTGATATTGACTTCCAACATCTTAGTTAAATTCAGTTTCTGTATTCAGCTTAAATTTAAGTAGCATGCACACTTAACGACAAAGAGAATGTTCAAAACTGTCTAACTAAACATAACTATTGGATACTCGGAAACGAACAGTTCTCTAGACAGCAGAGCCAGACTGCGTAGTTTTCCACAGTTTCCAAGCAACGTCGTATGCTCACTGACACAAATTTGAACTTTTTTTATTTATTTGTTCTGTTTCTGAATGTCTACTAACTTGAGGTGAGGCTGCTGGGTAGAGAAAAACGCCAACATACGAAAATCTCAGAAAAGGTTTCTACCGAGTGAATTCTAGTATAGGTTTTTTTTACAGGCAATTTTTTAACCCTTGTAAGATCTCCAACCACTTCCGTCACTTTAGATACTATTATAACTTGTCATTAGACTACTCGTTCAAGCACTACGGTGCTGTTTACATTTTTATGAACACGTCTCCGAATCCTGAAAACCGATAAGTGGTACCTCCGAGAGCTCGTCGACATTTTAAGCTCTAGAATTACAAAATTTTACCACTTCATCACCAAATAATATGTATGTGTATACATAGAGAAGGTGATTTATCGCGAGAATGTTTTCTGCCAGGGTATTCTGCATATCAGTATAGCGTCCTGCGTCATGTATTATTGGCCGACGGTTATGTGCTACGGTGTAGTGGTTTAAAGACGAATCACAGACGTTCAGTAGTAGTGCACCGGAATTATCACTGGCCCAGTCAAATAGTGACTCGCCAGTAACGAAATAAAATCGTCAGACGGAATACGTTATATTGAAGCCTAGCAAACAGTCAACTTCTCCCGCGATAAATCACCTTCTCTATGTATACAGTACACACACATTGCACATGTGTAAGTGCACCATAAAATGACAATCAAATGACACATAATACAAGACAGTGTTTCAGACTGCCTACCTCCCAGGCGTTCATACAACCACTTCTAACTGAACACGTGATGTATATAACCTATATATTCAGCTATGCACACGTCCCTTGTAACCGTTGGCAATACTTACAGTAAAATCTGTACGTGAAAAAGCTGATTTTGGGTTCAGCTAACTACCCGCAGAACAGAGGGCCTATGCATGAAAATACAGCTCGAGCGTTCGTGTACGAGCTGTTTCGAATGGTCAGATTCGCATACGAACTGGCCTAGTTGAAAACCGGTATACTCCACTGTCTTGAACGCGTATACGAAATAAGTGTATGAAGTAAGCACCGTTGGTCGATAAGATGGCGGTTATTCGAATGTCTATCTCGACTTACAAAATATGAGTTTCTGTGACAACTAGGAGATTTAAAATGTTAATTAGCATAATAGAATAATCGTAATATTAGCAGAAACAATCTCAGAGTGATTAACTATACCAAACACAAAAGGAAATGACATAGTAATTGAAAAAAAAAAAAAAAAAGGAATTTCCACATTATATACAGAAATATAATTTTTTCGGGTACAAATGTGTATAGGATTCATAGTGCAACGGAGCCGACCCCCCGTAGCTCAGTTGGTTGAGCGACCGACTTGGATACGAGGGGTTCTGGGTTCGATTCCCAGGTCTGGCTGGGTGTGAAATTTGTGTTTGTCCGTTAGAGTCATTACACTTGTAAGAGTCACCAACAACTGTCACAACTGGGGAATTGTCAAATACTTCAGCTGTAAAGGGGTATGTTTGGCTCGTTGGCGATGTTGCGACCTCGCCAAGGAGCCTAACATTTTTTAAAAATAAAAAAAAATTGGTTGCGTGCTTACTTCCCACCAAAATTTTTCGGGTTCGAAACTCCGACGCAGATGAAATATTTTTATTTCGATAAATGCATTAATAATTTCACGCTAAACAAAGATATCAACGAAACATTAATTTATTTTACGTGGTTTTCTGTTTTAGACGCACTTGAAAGTAATCATTATCTTCCGTTTGTAGAGACGAAACAACTAATGTTGCAAATGTAGACACACGCGAATCACGCCGCATAGACATTTAGCTGCGCTTCTCCGGTAAATTACATTAATATCCCGTTTTTACACCAAAATGCAATTTTTAAAATAAATAACATATATTTGCAAATAATGAATTATTTTTTCCGGTTAGATGGGTTAAATAAAGAACACTGTTAGAATAATGCTAATGAAAAGAAAGCTTCAAGAAACTAATGCTTAAGTTACATAGTTATAAACTAAAGTAAATAAGTTATGCTAATGATTGCACATAATTAATTTGTGGCAGTTTAATTAATGTAGAGCAAATGTATTTGAATTTTATGTAAGAGGCCAAATACCTACTGTTAACACGTATAACTTTTTTGTCCCAGTATTTTACTGAAATAAAATGAACCACCCACTTTAATTGTAACAGCCGACATAATTATAAAATATTACGAGAACTGCATTCTCTGGTTTGTATATAATGAGCAAAGAAAATGGAAAATAACAAAATTGTTTGGTACTATACAATTTTTAATGACATTGCTGCTTGTTGAACTTTTTTGTGATTCAACAGCGAATTTATAAATTTTATGTTGCACAGTTCAAACTGTTCACAGACGAATAACAAAACGCACATGAATACACACATAATGAAAATAAATAAATAAAACCTCGGTATGTAGATACAGCAATGGAATCTAGCACACGGTTATCTTTTCCAACGATCAATTACCCACTCTTATTATAATGTTTTTCTTTTTTATTATGGTGTCTGTATTTTAGTGCAATTTTGTTAATAATTTACGGAGTTTCTTGAAAAGGCACAAATTTGTATGTTTCAGTCAATTGCAAAATTTTACGTCTCGTAATATGCAGTGTCAGTGGCTTTAATTTAAAAATATTCGTATATATTGATTTTAAAATATCTTGTTCAGAATTAATAAATGTTGTATTATTTAGTGGTTAAGCATGTGTATTTTTTTTCTTTTGTAAAATAAACATAATATTGCAGATAAGCTTAGTTTAATGTTTAACACTTAATTGAAGACGAGTTTCTATTTAAACACTGTCGAGAACTTTAATATACATATGTATGTACATATATACAAATAAGTGTTGAAATATTGCTCCATAGCTTCGGTTTTTACGGCTTCTCGTATGCGAAATCCCCAATTCGGCCGCCTGCCACCACACGAGTAGATTTTCGTATACGAATCTCGTGTATGAGGACGGCAGAATGTTCAAGCATACCAACAGTGCATTTCGAGTGGTCAGGCGTGCGATTCGCATACGAACGAAAATTCGAGCATAGGCCCTCAGGTCTCGAATGTGTGCTAATCGATACATCCTACATGCTAGTTGTCTGTTTAGTGACAAAGAACACAGGATAAACCAAAACAAAGCTTCTTGGCAGTCGTAGTAGTGTCGGGAACGGGTGTATTTTTATAGCGTGTGGGGGTACTCGCGTAATGTGTTGTTTGGAAGTCCCGACATACATCACTGGTCCAATCGCCGGCGCAGCAAAAGAACCGGCCACTTAACTCGCGGAGCAAATTCCGGACGTATCACAAGATTCCCTCTCTAGCCGAAGCAGTGAGACAAAGGGGGGAGGGTTTGAGACGACGTGGTTGGAAGGGGAAGGGGTAGAGAAGAAGAGATAAAAATTCTTCGGCATTTAGCCGATCCATCAGCGTGACATAATAGGGCCCTTCAAGCCCGGACGGCGGTTCCTCAAGCAGACGGGCCGCCACGCGAGGGGACATTCTTCACGGGCCGATGGATGCGCCGAAGGACAGAGCCTGACAGCTAGGAGGAGAGCTTCGCGTAGGAATTATTCTGTGTGTGGATGAGGGGAATGGGGATAGGGGCTAGGGGGATCACGAGGAGCAGAAACAAGGAAGAGGAGAGGGATGTGACAGCTTCCACAAAGCCCATCTTTTGTTTGTCGGTACAGGACGCACAGACATGCTTCGGAAGGAAACCCAATCCTGACACTCTACTAGTGACCGCTGTTCTACTAACAAGTCTTCGCCAGCGATACAGAAGGTTTTCTGACACTCGACTTTACTGAACCCTTTTTCAAGCCTCTTCTGAAATGCAGCACTGCACTCCAATTGTTAAGACGGATAAATCTGCTTCTGTGGCAGGAAATTCATTTACAACCATTCTTAACTATCGAATGTCCCTAGATGTCAGTCAGCCAGAAACTTATATTAGAAATAAATAGATTAAATTGTTATTGTTAGTATTTTTTTTTTTTTTTTTTTTTTACCTAGAGAGGTGACACAGTATTAAATAATCGAACTTAAATTTCGAAACACCTGGGTTCTGATTCTCGACTCCGGCCATTCTGGTATTGATTTTAAATTATTTTCCGAAATTGGTCCAGGCGATGGTGGTAGATATATAAACGTTGAATACATCGATAGGATTCTACAATTTATTCGAAGCCAATATGGAAAAAGTACGAAACGACAATCCTAGATAATGGTACTTGCCAATATTATGAGCAAATATTTATCCAGAATTACTCATTCGTTACGTGTGATCTCTTGCGCCGCAGTTAAAAGCACGAGATTCCGGCGTCAGAGATTAAAGCTATTGTCTAGGATTGCTATTTTTTGACTTTCGCAAATTGACTTCAAGAAACCTACAGTTATAGATTGATGTTTTTAGCGTTGAATTATATACCATGCCCTCTTAACACCTTCCTGTGCCTGAGTCTCTGAGCCAATGGTTCAATGTCTTTAATTCATCTTGCTGTCAAGAGAAGTCATAGTGGTCTCCCTAATTGTACTTGAGCTGTATTGCAGCGAGTTATGATTGTTAATTTTTTTACAAAATTACTTACGTGTAAGGACCCTCTGATTTTTGCGAAAGTATTTCTGCATCACCAAAATGTTGCAATGACTTAGCTACACATCTGCAGTTCTGCTATCATTGTTATTGGCAGAGCGTCTTTGTGAAAATGCGTTTCTTATTTGACTGTAACAATCAAAATAAGGAAATTGCGATGCCTCACATTTGTTATTTGCAGTAAAATGTTAAGATTCATAAAGTGTTAAACACATCAAATCGCTGACCATGATGCAGAGCTGCACATAACGCACTAAAATCACAAATATATATTAACTAAAAATTAGGTCCCTACTTAACATGAATTACATTTGCACGTCCACGAAAAGAACACACACTTCAAACTATGTCGCTGTAAGTTCGTATTTTCGTTATACTTATTAGAAAGACGACTGTTTTAGACTGTCGTATCTGAGGAAATACTAACAGAATTTGAAAAACACGCAAAAATATACGCTTTGAACTTAACACCATCCTTACCTCAAACATAATGATAAAGTCTACACTTAAACTCCTACGCGAGGAGAATAACAGCAAAGTACAGAATAGCATTTCAGTGTCCTTGAGAACGATCTGCATACGTTTGATTTTTTCCTTCGAGTGTAAATTTGTAGAAATTTTTGTAATTAATAGGCTAAACTTTTCCGATCAGCTACCGAAATATTTCTAGATCACATATTACGCAACGAAAGAAACTATATTGCGATAAGTTTGTCCGTTGTAGATTGTGCATGCAAATGTCATTCACGTCACGTAAGCGAACATGTGTGGAGAAATTCGGAGCACAATAAAAAATGAATTTACACGACTCCACAATACAAGGTCAGTTAAACTTTTAGGAAGCTCAATTATACTATTATTACCTCACTTGACCACAATGCGACAACACAAGCGGTGCTTTTAATTTGCGTCAAAAAATACGATTGTAGGTAAACAGAGTGTGTACATTACATGCAGGAAGTTCGAAATGTATCGCATGCGTAATTTTACTGAGTAGATGCTCTCTCAATAACTTATTTATAAAAAATATTATTTGGGTACAAACACCTTGTAGCTGCTAATCTTGAATGAGGAATTAAAAAATTCCTGTGTATACTGAACTCATTTTGATTATTTTATGCGTTGTATTTAACGAATAATAACTCTTGTACGGATAGTAGATGTTTAGGCACTGTAAGTGTTTTTTGACTTCTCCGTCCAACGCGTTTAGCTGCTATCAAATAAGTTATGGATCAGTCATTGGAAAATATAATAGCAACATAACTAAGTAAGTACATTTTGACAGGATTTAGTTGCTTGGACACACTCCTTTGCGAAATGAATGACTGTCAAAGAAAACTAAACAAATAATAGAAAACCATAAATAAGCAGAGTATGCTTTAGTCAAAGGTATACATACACAACATGAAATTCCAAAATGGAATCGGGTCAAATAAAACAAGGAACGAACAGATAATAAATGGAAATAATAAAAATAATAATCAGAAAATCAGAAAAACAAGTAACAAGCGACACAACGATGAGACAAAACAAAAATACAGTAGGTATAAGACACAGACAGAAAAATAACAAAACACAACAGATATCCGACACAAACAGAAAAACCAAACCACAACGATGAGACGAAACAAAACACAGTAGTTTTCCAGGCAGATAGTGTTACGACGTTTCGGGAACTGGAATCTGTTCCCGTCATCAGGTAGACACACAGGGTTCAGGAACACGAGTGCGACTGAATTATTATTTGTTTAGTTTTCTTTGACAGTCGTTCATTTCGCAATGGAGTATGTCCAAGCAACTAAATCCAGTCATGTACTCCCATTGCACAGTTCTTTCAAAGATCATAGTAAATTTTGAACTTACGCTTAAGCAATTACCTGCTTGACACAGCATGAATATGTCGGTACGAAAGGACTGTGTCAATTGGAGAAGAATACATCTGAATATCTGAAATTGAAAATAAATGACATAAATATTTCGGTAGATGTACGTAGTCTTTCACTGCTATGTAGAATGCATAAAATATAAACAAAGTTTTTTTTGTACAAAAATGTGGTATGGTGACTAAAATCTGTTCATTGATGTTGTAGACGGAACAATAACTTTTATATTTTTTTAAATCTAATTATTAAGGGTGATTAAAAGTAGTTCCTTCACAACAAAACGAACATTAAAACTTATAAAACGAGCGTATGTAATATTTACCGTACTACAATCGTACACAGATAATTTTGTAAGTCAACTAAATAAACGAAACTACTAACTGCTTTCGATCACTGATTCGGATTATATGTACATAATTAGTGTGAATATATTACCCGAATTCAAGAAAAAAGGTTGGTTTTCCGAATCCTCGGTAACATAATAATTTCGATACCGTTGGGTGTCAAGTACATTCTTAAGTAGAACTGAGTGAATAGTCCGTGAAAATACTGACGTTTTCTAGTTGCGCGATTCTGAAGAGCGGACGAATGTACGACTCGGAATGAAACGTTTGATTTTTCTCGGCTTGCCAGGAGGCAGCGTGTAAGCAGACGGAAGAGGAGAAAAGAAAGCGAGAGGGTAGGATACTCTGGACGCAGGGCAGAAAGAGATTGCTGCAGGAGCTGAGGTCCTAGCGTGCAGGAGGGGTGGTAGCACGAGGGTGGATGGAGCGAATGAAAGGGAAGACCCGAGGTGGCGAAGAGACGAGGAAGCGCAGGGAGGAAGAAGAGGGAGGAGGAAGGTTGACGGAAAGAAGACGTGGTCGTCACGTCCCGTCGTCGTTGACTGATCGATACAAGCCAAGTCACCCCCTCACCCCTTTCTCCACGAGCTCCGTTCTTCAACCCCCGCGATGGACTCTGCTCCTTTCTCTATATCCTTCCCCCCTGTCTCCTCAATCCTTCGCTCCTGCAGCTGTCCGCAGTGACGTCACGGATCTAACCTCCCTTCACCCCACCTTTTTAACCCCTTGTACACCCAACGACTAGCGCACAGGCCCTAATTACCTCCAGGCGACCTGCAAAGACACCCTTACACAAGGGGGTGACTGGCCTTAGTAAATGCTGCAGCTTCGTTAGTACTAACCCTTACGGATGATCTTTCGCAGGAATGTTGTACACTATTTAACGCTGTAGATCCGCTGATGATAGGTGGTTTCTTACCTTATTTGATTTGATAGGAATAAATACAGATACGCACTTCTGCCACTCAATGCTTCCGCGCCCCGGCCAACTCAGAGCATATACATAAATGTGTGCTCAACGAATATCTCGTTAATTAAGTAAATTCTTCACTTGAGCTGTGGCATTACTTAGAAAGCCATTAATAAGAATTTTACATTCCACAAATTATGTTATTTTATTGGGATATTGGAAAATACGTATGCCATAATAACATAAATATTGCCTAGCATTCTATTGTTTTTCCTAAAAGTAGCCTATATGTTTCAGTTTAGAGTAGATAGAAAAAAATACTTCAACTAAGGGTTTTCATCAGCTTGTTAGTGAAGTGGTAACATCACGAAAATATATATACCAATTAATGCGAGTAAATTGCAGGGTTCATGTAACGTAATGGTGACTTTACGCCAAAAAATGTGAACAGTGCCAAATATTTTATATAATGTACACACATTTGTGAGGTCTTGCTCCCTTTATTTAGTGAGGATGCTACAATATCACAACATTACAGTGCTTTTAGTAACAGGTAATTAAATCTTTAATCTTATTAGGCCTATGTAGATATAAATAATTATATTTATTTACAGAGGACAAAAGCGTATCAAGTGTAGAAGCGAAGCCGAAATTCTCGAAACTGTAACTGGCCGACCTGTCGGAAACACAGTCTACTTAATACTAAGTTTGAGAGACCGTTTCTCCTTTTCCTGAAAATGTGTTGTGCTCCCTTCGAAGTTACTTTTATTACTAGACAATTTGTTTTAAAAAGAAAAAAATCACGTTTTCCTAATTTAGCTACTGCAAGTAACTTGGCTAACCTGCAACCAACAGAAAACCGGAAGCTTAAAAAAATTGTATAACTACGGTAAAACAGAGACAACTAACATTCAGTTATAAGACAAAAAAATTAATACTGATTTAAATAAGCTGCTGTCAAATGGGGAAAGTTTTGCGATATTGTATTTTTCATTCGGAATAAAGTGAGCACTAAATATTTAACCTTGAAAAATATCACTAGCCGTTACTGCATATTAGTCAACATTAACAATAGTTACGTCAGTGTTTGTATGGTTGGTATTATAGCGAATCATTGCATGCAGTTCCATGATTTTCTTATTTGAATACAGCATTAGTGAAAGAATATCAAATGCAGTCGACCGCTCTGTATACCATACTTTAAAATATCTATATATGATCTTATTGACATACCTACTGTCTGTGTAGTTTAACTTGATTAGCGCCACCACAAAGTGATGCAACCGCCCGCTGAATTCAAAACTGTCGTTGACACATTGCCGCTAACGCTCGTGCAACAGCCGTAGTTCAAAATTCCACCGACATGTGGTACCAGAGTTAGGTTTTCGCCGCTTCGCTCACTGTGTTTATCCATTATGTAATTAATAGGGATTTCTGATGAACGCATTCAAAAGTATTATAAGTAATTGTTTATGAATATCATTGCTAAATGATATGAAGTCATTAGTAATTTGCAATCTGTTATATTTTACAATCGTCAGCCTGAGCATATGGAATTAGAAATAGTATTTCTTTTCTGTTTCGCACATTAAGATAAAACGTTATTTATTGTTTCTGAAATTGAGTCGTCGACAGGACTTGAATTCTTGAATTGCGTGTGTCGTGTGTGTTTATATTGGCGGTTTTGAATTACTACGCATGCATTTACGAGATAAGTAACGGCAATAGTGAGTGTCGTAACCAATTAGAGTCGATGCAGAGAAAACAGTGTTATAAAACGTTAACTCCCAGGTTGGTTTAATGTAAACATTGAATAAACCTATGTAAATTAAAGCACGTGGCAATGTTTATGTTTACATGCGGCGGAGGAAATGTTTAAACTGGCGGAAAATTTAAATTAATCAGGGCTTTTCTGAGTGCTCACTTTATCCCGAATCATCTATAATATGAATGTTATATTATATATGCGTAAAAATTAACAATCATAAAATTTTTATTCGTGCAACCAAATGTGTATTGCTGTTGAGGGAAAAATCATAGACATTTACAACACAACAATGCGCAACTGTGAAGCCGGTGCAGAAAACTACTGTATGAAAACAAAAAAAGCATCGGGGTGAACTACACCCACGATTATGTAATATTATGTAATGCAGGAGACAGAATTGTAGAGCTGCCCTAATAAAGCGTGTGCGCATGGTGCATTTTTAATGGTAGAGTGTTCTAGGCGCCCAGCCAGAATGCACCGACACAGGAAGTCCTGCGTGTCGATACCACGGCACGGGGGAGGTTTAGACACTGGTCGTGTTTGGGATTGGCAGAGGTGAGAGGGGGTGCTAGGGGTTGGAGGGCAATAAAAGTGCTGGCCGGCGGACACAATCAAAACTGGATTGATCCGGGCCGGCTTAAACCATCGCTTGATGTGCGGCGCGCATAAAACACTGCAACACTCCACGACTGTTTAATGCCTCAGTGTGGGGAGAACAGGGATGGATTGTGAAGGTTGTTGTGGGGAAGGGGGGTTGTATTTGACGCCATTGGATGCGCCGCGTGCACAATGGCCCCGGCCGAAACCACGCGAGGCCTTCAATAACCCCCCTCCGCGACAGTGGCTATTGAAAAACTGTAACCGAACGACCCTCGCATACACCAGCACCCCCCCCCCCCCTCCATCGTACCGGCAATTGCGCGCCACGCGGTGTATGATGGTCGCGCGCGAAGAGGGGGGAGTGAGGGAAGGTTCATGTTTATTCCCGCAAAAACCGACCCGCGTCGCAAATCAGACCGGCGGGAGGCAATCAGTGTTGTCCTCTGGCTTCACCGGGAGGAATTACCGCGGGTCACAACTGGACTGGTGCTGTCCTCGTCTCGCCAGCCACACTCTGGCGAGGATTCAGTCCTCTCTCTAGTCGCTGCTGGCCCGTGGAAAACTGTATCCCTCCTGCCGCGACCTAGCCACGTCTGCGTTGACACTTGAACATTTCCTCACCTGATGACTACAGCCACGAGTCTGTCGCGAAAGAATTTCTGCACAATTTTACCTTACGTGCACATCGGCAACTTTGATTCATGGTTCAGACACGTCCCTCATTGGTCTGCACCAATCAGAATAACGTTATTGTGACATCAAACGTCTGTGATTTACCAGCAGAACCCGGATACAAGAGATAGTTAAAACATCAATCACTGACCGTGAAGCACAGCTTGCAAATGTGCAACATAAGTAGAGATGATTGTTCATCGCGGGTAAACTTTGACTGTTTGTTGGATTTCAACACACGTTCAGCCTACCAGATAATTACTGGCTTTAGCTTGTACCTGGAGCTGTTACCCTATTTGACTGAGCCAATAAGAATCCCGATATTGAAATGTTTGGTACCTGTTATTGGTCTGCAGACAGCTACGTTGTGTCAGATGCATGTCATCGAATCGTGTATGTTGCAAGAAAGTACAGTGTTTTCAACGGCATCTTGGCACAAATCATTTTCGCGATATATCATCTCTAAAGATAAGACATTGAAACGAAACGGTGCAGAAATCTTTTTGCTATAATTTTAATTACACTGCTGAGGATAAGAGTCCCAATATTTCGCAGTCATTTAAGAAGACGTTACATATTTAATATTTCCAACACCAGTGCAAGTTAAGGGTGTGGCCTATCCTAGAGTCATTGCAGTAGCAACGACAGGGATTTACATGTTAAATTTAATTAGAGGTGACTCAGTACGTGTCGAACTTACACCACTGACATTTTTGTTCATCTTGGTCCGGCCCATATTGCTATAGGATATTTTAAACTATTTTTTTAAATAGCCGACGATTGTTTTATTTCTGAATTACATCTATATTATTGCAGCAGTATTCTATTCATCTTAATGCAGAATATGTTTTGCACGAAAGCTGTATAACTGAATTTGGCTGAGCGCCACCGAATGTATATCAACATGTAAATCCTTATCCCAGGGCCTCGAGGTGGACAGCGGCCTACTTTCAAGGCGGGACCACAGTTACTGAAACTCTTCCTTGAGAGATGCGAACCAGAAAGAAGACCTACATTTAAACACTCACTGACTCTCATGCTACATCTTCATATGTACAACTGGCTACCCGCTCGAGCAGCAGCAATATACAAGTAGCTGAGGACAGCCTGTATACAGGGACTGTGGAGACCAGCCGGCTGGTCGTTGAACTCGCGAAATTTCCTGTCTGTAACAATGATTTGTTACCAACAGGAGGGAAGATAAACGAATGATACGCAGGCGACGTTGGTACGGGATTTAAGAATAATTCCGTATTGGAAGCGCAGATTTTCAAAGTACTATTATTTTTTTAAATTTGAGTTTGAGCGGAGACTTTAAAGTATGGAAACAATATCGTTACGTAAGTACATGCAAAATTCGCGCAATTTTCTGACAGCAGGCTAGTCTTTAAACTGGCGTAGGCTCGTTTGATACTACCCGCGAAGGAGAATGCTCTGACCAATAGTTATAACTGTAGGGAAAGGAATAATTGGCGAGTCCAATCACCTACGTGCTAGAATCCATTGCCCTATGCATGCTAGAGCCCGTCTATTAGTTAATTGTGTGTTGTTCCGGTGAGTAGCAGCTAATGGAAAAATGGTTGGGGTTTGTGTATAAATGGGACAATGGATTATAACACGCATTTCGATGAGCTCGCGAAATACTCCTTTCCCTAGCTATAAGTAGAGAAGATGATTTATGGCGGGAAAACTTTACTGTTTGCTAGGTTTCAACGTACATTCAGCATATCAAAAGATTACTGGCTTTCGCTTGTACGTGGAGCTGTTACCCTATTTGACTGAGCCAATAAGGATCCCGATGTTGTAGTATTTTACGTATGTTATTGGTCTGCAGAAAGTTAAGTTGTGTAAGGTATCACCCAGGCATACACGCTGCAAGAAACTATACCGCTTTCAAGGTTATGCTGGCACGAAAAATGTTCGCGATATATCATCCTCTATAGTTATAGGTACTACGTCAAAGCGGCAAAATTACAGGAAAGGGGCTACTCAAGTAAATGACAACATCACTTAGAACCTCGTGGCCAATTTAATCATAGATTGTGCTCAGGCATGTTCAGAGCTGTGACGTCTAGCCTGTCAACAAAGAATGACGCAAATTTTGCAGGTCTCTTACGATTCGTCAATCGAAAATTTTTATATTGATGTTTATCGGAACAGTACATACGTTGTCTGAAATAGCAGTTTGTGGTGATTCTGAGTGGATCTATAAACTTGTTTCTAACAGGCGTATCATATTTTATTAGCATAAAATCAAAGTGTGCAATGTGTGTTTTTATAATAGTAAAAGTAGAGGTGATTTATCGCGGGAAAAGTTGACTGTTTGCTAGGCTTCAATATAACGTATTCAGCCTGATGCTTTTATTTTGTTACAGGCGAGTCACTATTTGACTGGGCTAATGATAACTCTGGTGCACTACTACTGAACGTCTGTGATTCGTCTGTAAACAGCTACACCGTGGCAAATAACCGTCCATTCTCGCAATAAATCACCTTCTCTGAGTAAAAGATACTGTGAACACGTTTATCAGTTACGTATTACAAGTTGACAAGTGACACGCCACATCATTCATGCACCGGGCCGGGAGTGTTAGGGGCACCGCCTACCTGTGCTTTAGAAGCTCAGAAGCAACGGAACTATAAGGGCGACCTTGAAGCGCGCATTAAATGCCGCATCGCCATAAGCGCTGAACTAGCGTGCACGATTCCCGTCGATCCATTTTTACTATGGGACTGTAAGCAGTCACCATACAACTGTATTAGTGGGCTGTCTGTAGTAAAGTTCAGTGCATGATTTTACCTGAGTTTCGCACATGTTCGGTTAGTACATTTTGAAGTATGGCATTGTGATAAGGCGATTTTAGCTATGTTGGAGGGTTTAGAAACAGTGCTTTTAATAAGCGTGGTGTTTTAACAATGACGTTCTGATTTTTTCGAAGTGTGTTTCCTTTTCGCACTTTTGCACCTTGGGCTCCTATGAAATAGTTTATTTAAAAAAAAATGTTGTTTACGAACACACCTCAACGCATTTGAATCGCGTGGTAGTCGGCGCACTTAATTTGAGAAAAGCTGATTATCAGGAAACTGAAAATAAAAACGTTCATAGTATTCGTCGCAACTTTCGCAGTAGGGTCAGCTTTACGTGGTATGTTGAGACTGACCGAAATATAAATTATGTAAGATAAATGGGCTTTACGTCTCGTCGACAACAAGATCATAATAGACGGTGACACACAATTTGGTACAATAACAGGAGCTGGTAGAGGAGTCGGCCAAGGCCTTTGTTACGGTAACATACCAGCATTCGCCTGGAGCGATTTCGGGAAACCATGGAAAACAGAAATCAGGATGGCAGGAGCCGGGGATCGAACCCCGGTCCTCCCGTATGCGATTCCAACATGTTACCGTTGCGCTACACAGCTCGGTAATTAAGTAGTTACCATTTATGTTAGCTACTTTGTCGCTCGTCTGTATGATTGACAGATGCCCACCAGTAAAATATCGTTTACATACATTGTTTTGTCCTAGAATAAACTAGGGTATCAGAAGCGAACTAGCGTGTCGGCTCCTTTGATGTCAGCGAACTCGGGCGCTGATTGGCTAGTCATGTCAGCTACGTTGTAACCGATTTCTTATATAAACATTAAATATATAAGTAGAGCCCAGTAGTGTTATATACATCACGTTGGAGCCTAGCAAACAGTCAACTATTCCAGCGATTTTCCCAGTGTCTCTACCAATAGTGAAGTCTACAAGAGTTGTATAATGATGGAGTTAAATTTAAATGCAAAATAGGTTTTTACATTTCGGTTAAATATTAAGATTACAAACTGAAGTCTTATTGGCAAATCTGTTAATGAGTTCTAAAAGTGTTTCACAAACAAGAATGGCCAGATATTAATCGATCCATGTCACCAACACAAATTGAAGGTAACGTCAGTTTAGGCCTACATCAAGAAAGAAATAAAGAAAAATAGGAAATAGAGGATCGCAATTGAAAATCCAGGAGAAGGTTATATGAGCCACGTAACAATTATACACACAAGTCACAGAGAAATCATGAACCTACAAGTCAGAAGAAAAGCTAATATAGACTCCCCCTTTCTCACCAGAGTAAAAATAAAACTGACAACAAAACTTAAATAACAAAGCCACACAGTTGTGATAAAACTTAAATAAATTGGGATAAAAGAACAATGGGAGGAGGAAACAGCCATGACTCGGGGCGTACCAAAAGAGAAGAAAGGCTATTGAAACGTGGGATAAATCAATCGAGAACTGAAGAATAGCTCACAACAATTATACTAACGGCTAAATGGAAACCAATTTGGTCACATACATAGAGGCGAGAAAGCAAATGACAAGAGACATTAGGATTGTTTAAAGATTAAATGAAAATAAATAACAGAGGAATTCCAGAATTACAACACGAGAGACTTACACAAAGCATTTAAAAATTTAATCACTGGATAACAACCACAAAACATATGCTTGCGAAAAATAATGGAGAACTGGCACCAAACAATATACATAATTGCGAGACTCTAACAAATCTACTGAATATGCCCTGAACATACCCAGAGGTTTCCAATCAGCCGAAATATCGAGATAAAATATTAGTCAGAAACACTTGACGATTTACATATCAAGAGAAAAATCACGAGACTAATATGTACACTTGTTTCGTACCTCAGTTACTAAAGGAAGGTGGGCCGAAAAATACAATGAAATAATGATAACCATACAAGACATATCTGAGAACTGATGCTAACATAAAAAATTACAATCAAATACATAGGAAAATTATTAGAGTTTTTCGAAATAAGAACGAGAGTGAATAAGGGCGATGGTCTTTCGCCCCTTTGTCCAACTTACCACAAGATGAACCAGTCAGGGAATGGTAAAAATAATTGAAAACTTAGAATGCATTTTGGAATAAATAAAGATCCAACTATAATATATCGTTTGTTTGGCTTCTGCAGATAACCCAGCATTATTCACAAACAAAACAGAAATATCAGTAAAAAAAATATATTCCCCTGAATGATGGCTGAAAACGTTAATAAATCCCCTTCCGAAAAAAAAAAAATAGCATGTCACTAGGATCAGAATTTGGAATAACCGTATTTATGGCGCGGTTGATTCTTACAATATTAGAATGCCACTAAACAATCGGTCAGTTAACGTCTGTTTTTCTCACAAATTTCTGACTTCAGATTACGTCGCCGCAGACTTACTGTCGCTACACTACAACAACAGCTGATCGCTGCATTGTTCTGCGCCTCTCCTTGGTTTGTCATCTAGCCTCGTACTATTGTAGTCTTCTGCTCGCCATCACTTTCCACGCGCAGACTAAGAGCCAAACAATCACTGCTCGCCCTTTCGCCGTGGCCTCTAGTCGCCACGAAGCCCCCCAGTTCATTCTTAAGCGTACGCTCAGCGATTACGTGAGCTGACTTATCATAACTGTCTTGGGCAGACTCTGTTAAGTGTGACTAGTAGAATCTGGATGGTCCGTACTCCTTAGTCTGGTGTCCATAGGACGTCGTTTGGTTCGCTCTGCGTCGGTAAGGGAAAGGGCGCGGCTGCCAGCGGGAATGTCCCGTGCGCCATATTGTAATAATGTATACTTAATTTCTAGTAACAATACATTGTTTTGCAATGACAGTCGGTTCTATAACTGTTGGTAAAAATGTACGTACCGTTGAAGAACTGAGAGGGGGAAGTTAATTTTAGGTAGAAGAACGATTTCTTATTACAAAAAAAATATATTGATACTGTCACTTTTTCTAACTAAACACTAGCAGATGTTTACGTATCCTGTTTTATATGTATAAGAATCAATTGGTTAATGCAAAGGAATTTATGATTTGAAGGAGTTCTCTTAAACTGCTATTACCTTGTGTTGATACCGATTTTATATGTTAATAAACCATTTTGTTTTTGGTCTATTCGGATGTGATATCCAAGTAAATATCTGTCTGTTACACAAATAGGAAATCGTATGTTCTTGTGTATTTGATCGTTTGGATATCTATGCAATTATTTGCTGTGTGACATGAACTTATTTTACACAAAGATTATCTTTAATATAACTCTTCGGTTAATTACGTGAGCAATTGTAATCGTCTGGGATATAAGAACATTCTAACACCGCGATAGTCTGAACTGCAAGACACGAAACAACAACAACTTGAATAATCTTAGAACTTCAGACTCAAGGACGCTTATAAAAGGGGGGGGGGCAGGGGGGACCTGAGCCCCACCCCTAACCGATGTTCCACAATGTGTTTAGTTTTGTTTTTTAATAAAACGTATAGCAAACTATTTGCAGTTTGATAAGTTTCGTAATCAAAACGGTTTCATGTGTCGAAATATGCAAATTACATAAACATATATTCCTTACAATCTTTAAGATGGGCGCCGTTGTAGACTTTATTTCTTCTCAACGCCTTTACAGGAACTAATGAAAATTTTGTTTCGTTGAGAATGTTTACATCAAACATCTTCAATCATTAAGTAAGCATGTCTCTATCGACATTCAGGGAACGATACACTTATAAAATTTCTTCCATGTCTGCATCTGATCCGAAAGCTATTTTCAGGTTACATTCAGATTGGGACAATTACAAAATGTTTATCGTCGCTGGAACCGCTAGCGTGACCCGATCCAGGACTACGACCAACGGCTGCGAATAGGACAAGGGACCAAAGAGGGGGGAAGGGGGGTAGGGTAGAGAAGCAGGCAGATTTACGAGTTGGTACACCTGTATCGGCAAGCCCGGGGACACGGCAGTTAGGTTGTCAGCCCTGCTGACACATCGCTCCGGGCCCGACTCGCTGCCGCCCCGGGCAAAAACAGTCGGACAAGGCCGCTTCACGATTGATTAAGTTTTAAATGTCGGGGCTGTCACATATAATGGGTCGCGGGGGTTATTTAGTGGTGGTTGGGTAGGGGTGGAGGGAGGGCAGTAAATGTCTCGGACATGTTCCACGCCGCGTGGCGTCCATGGATCGAAACCACGCTGGGCGATCCGGTGGGATGGAATACGGTCGGGTCGGCTGATGGCAGGGAGGTGGAGTGAAGGCAGACAAATCTGCGCGGTGCACGCAACACATATTTCCTCCGGACAGCTCACGCTTTGCCACGGCCAGTGTTATAATTCGTGCGCAGGACTACGACAATTTAACAAGCCCAATAGCGTAACCCTATACCCGAGAGGCACACATCAAGTTATTTTTACGTAACGGCGTCATCTTTACAAAATTTACTTCTCCGTCACACGACATTAAAGACTTGAGCCAGTGTATTAATGGTGTTTTCAACATCTCGCAGTGGCCATAGAAATTGAAAATAATCACGCACGAAGTAATTCAATAAATTACAAATGTTTTCAATGTTAATTTTTTTCGTATGTTAAGGACGCTGACTACCCCAGAGCCACGGCGGAAGCATGCATAGGGTTTTACATGTTTAATTATTGTCGATGTTGTTAAGTACTTGTTGAAGCTACATACCCGCCGCCATGGGTTTCTTTATTCATCTCGGTGTCGCGCACATTGCTAAAGGATCTATTAGGCAGTTTTTTTTCAATACCCGGAAAACTGTGAACAAAAACCACTTCTATGCACTGAGAACACTCGAAAACGGCTATTCATAATTTTTTCCCTGCACTTTTATTCATTTGGAAATATTTTATTTTACTCGATGCATAAATGGGTTTTGTCTGGAAGTAATATCACAATACATGACTGAGTCACTACGAATATAATTTAAAATGTCAACCTCTATCCTTACTGCCGCCACAGCTCTGAGGTAGGCAACGCGCTTAAGATTGATTTCTACGCTAGTTCGAAGCCAATATGGATAAAATACTATATGACAATTCTAGACAATGGTATTTGCGAACTTTATGAATCAATATTCATCCAGAATTACTCATTCGTTACGCGTGATCTCTTGCGCCGCAGTTAAATGCACGAGGTTCCGGCGGCAGAGATTGTGCCTTAGCAGTTCGTAACACTAGAAACAATTTTGTTTAAAACGTTGGCTAAATCTGTTGTCTAGTATCGCAAATGTTTAATTTTCGTATATTGGCTTCAAGAAACCTACAGATTAAAGCTTTTAGCGTTGAATTATGTACCACGTCTTCTTAAGGGGCCCGTGTCGTTGCAATAAAATCACACTACAGTGTGTTTGAAGAAAACGTTTTACACCGAAACTAATACACGTGTGTTCACGCCGTTTCTCTACGAAAAGAACACACACTTCAGTCGACTGCCCTGAAGTACTTTCAAGACAACACACGTATTAGAAATTCCCTTTTAGGGCACGTCAAAATGGGTTAAAACGGGGTTTTCAGGCTGCTATAGCGGAAAATATACTAGCCGAATACATGTGAAACCAGGGTAGTGCATTGGACTTTAGTAAAGTGATTTCGTAAATAAAACAATAGGGTCACCACTTAAAGTCCCATAGGAAATTTGTTTTTCGCGAAGACTGCACGCCTTAAGCGTAGAGGCGACGCACCGTTGTATGGCCCATACGACGTTGCCCTTAGCACCATACCTCACTCACACAAGCACATGTGCCACGAGGCGGGCCCCTTAAGGGGGAGTGTTTGATAATTTACTTGTGTTTTCAGTTTTCAAGCTATTACATTTATTCATGTTGCATTATCAAAATTGTCTCTTTGGCAAGACATAAGGTATATTCGTGATAAACTGATAATATAATATTTTATTAATTCATAATGCAGTATAATTACAAGGCTATTATAGGTTAACTTTCAAGAATGATTACAAGTGCAGCGTATGATGAACATATCGATGGCCCAGTTCAAAAGGGAAACAACTAAAAATTCCCAGTTTTGAGTAAAATGCATGTAGAGAGATTTCCGTTCCGCCTAAAAATCTGTTAATATACATATTTGGTTGGTGTTAATTTGAAGCCAAAGTACAGGGGCAACAATTTAAGGTGTTTGAAATATTTATAGTCTGCTTTTGCTGAAATTATCACACTTTAAAACTAAATAAGTAACTTATAATTTCTAGCTCTTTACCGGCAATCAATAAAGTGACCTGCTTCTAAACAAGTGAATTTACATGTTGTTTTTCTTTTCAACTGAGTAGATTGCACTTCTGTCAATTTGTTGGTGAGCCAAACTCAAAAATGGATTTTTTTGAGTTGTATTCCATTTGAACCTGGCCATCGATATAACACATTATATTATAATCTCCTAAATGTATCACAATTATCCTCTATCGTCATTGCTACCAAAATATTTTCAAACAGAAGTTGCTGCAGGAAATCGATAAATAGAATTTGCCATCCAGCTCTCTCACCCTTGAAGAAAGTTGGATTGTGGCGTTTAGGACATTGTTCCAGGAAACTCTCCGTGAAGTGATTGATAATATCTTATGAAGATGCGATAAGTATGGTTTGGAGACACGAAAATCACGAGAAAACTGCGATGGCTACAGACAACGTCGACCATATTTCACGTCAACTAACATCTGGAAGAAGAAATTCTGCTCATCAACCCCAGGAATTGGAAACTGAGGCATGTAATCTTGAAGGTTGAATACGTGGATTTTTTTAGGGAATTTGATTGTACGTCATGCATCGCAAAAGGTATATCTAATTATTAGTGGTAACAGAATACCTGAACACCTCGGCGGCTCAAAGAAGTATAATATTAACGTTCAGTTATATGCCATATCAGTAAAATATAGGCCCCTACCACTTTGGGAGCAGTAAACCGTAAAATCAATACCGTAAATGTTATTGGATTATAAAGTTCTGTGAATTTTCAATTTTACGTGGTACGGAAATTTTTATAAGAAAATTTGCGTGTTTTATGAAGAGCAACAACTAAAAAAAAATGTTCTATATAAATTGGATTGGTTTCAAATGGTTTTAGTGATGACTTCCTTTTTAATTTTTCTTCACATCTGAAGACGTCGTACATAAGTTTATGCTATTATTAAAATTTAAAAGAATCTAGAAGTAAAATACTATGAAAGGTCTATCTATATGAAAACAGATGCTGCCAACTTAATGAGCAAAAATGTTGTTATTGTGATCCGTCCCTGGTTAACTAACCATTAATGAAATGATATCGTTACATCGACTCTGGCGTAAAGAAACATACTAAAAGAACGCATCACGCTGGCAAATCTTTGCTTAAACGTACGGCGAGTACAGTTTTTTAGGTAACTGTTATTTTGGTTTTCGTTATTGACTTTCAAATGACTGATAAATTATATAAATAATTTTTAGGTTTTGTTTAAAAACCTTGACTTCTTAATGATTTCACTCACCCGAACTTGTTTTAAAAAATTAATTTACTACTAAAAATACATTCAATAGGCACTTGGACATTTATTTTGTGCTTTTACGAAGGCAGTAGCGGGTTAAGTGATGAAAATTAGTAAAATTAAAAATTATCCGTTTTCCAGGGAAAGTAAAAAACACATACATTTCAAAGTTAAACGTGGCTAAATTTATTTCTAAATAATGTAATTAACCGATATTTACGTTCATTTGAATTACATAAAACTATTTTTATTCACATTTAAAATTGGGGATTTTTATAGAACACATTTCTTATTTTTGAGTGCTACTTTTGGTATTACTGTTCATCACTTACAATCCATTTTGTTCGTTTCATGTATTTGTAGCATGTAGGACAAGATAATAATAAAATGTCCACGCTATCTGTGCAAACACTTCAGAGAAAATTTTTTTAAATGTTTGGTTAACCTTTAAAACACAAAACAATACAAGATGACGCAACTGCCAAAATAAATCTCTTCCTGCCACCTCCCCATCTACGGTAAATCTCTTTCACACAGATCAGGGTAAGACACATTATTAATGTACAGTATAGTGACATGACGTGCGGATGCGTACAATTCAGAATTGCGTACAATTTGTGGGCAATGAATATAGCCTAGCATAAAAAGAACTGTTTCTCAGAAAGATCACTTGTAGCAAGAACACTTACACTGCAATTGTTTAAATTGTTCGAATTAAAACACATTTTCTTCTCTGGTTCAATGGATATTTACTTTCGCCCTGAGGTCTATCATTTGTCATTTCACTGCAGTATTATTTTATTAGAAAGTAATAAAAAATTTTAAACATTTTAAAACCTTCTTAAAGCTTATAGCTAGAGACATGAACTTTTCGCGAAAAGAAATTTGCCTCACTTTGTGTCAGTGACTTGTGTGCACGTCTGCAGGCTTGCTTCACGGTCAGAGATTGGATGTTTTGACATTCGTGTGTCGTGGGGTTTTACACGCAAATCACAGACGTGTGGTGTTACAGTAACCTTCTTGTGATTGGTACAGTCAAATGAGAAACGTCACAGTTCAAAGGCACGCTGCCAATATATGTGAAGCAGAACTGCAGACGTGCACATAAGGCACTGGAACAAAGTGGGGCAAAATTCTTTTCGCGAAAAGTTCATGTCTCTACTTATAGCTTCAGCTACGCTAGACTCAAGAACACTCATCTGTTTCCCCTTACAGTTTTAAAATACTTTCGAAGCTATGGAATTTTATATTTGAATTGCCTATAGTCCCATTGTCATTGTGTCGTTATTTAATTGCAATATTTGTTGCTGTAAATCACGTGCAAACTTGACATTTCCTTTTCCGTTTGACATTAAATATAATGTTTTGTATAAAAATTGCATGAGAGTGTTACTTAAATACCCAGGGACAGCAGTGTAAATTATACTTTTATATTACTGATAAGAATATTTTAGCCGTAACGTTCTCCAAAAAGTTTCGCGTACATTGTCAAAAAATTGCATTTTTTGCAGTGGTGTACGAGTAGTATCGGAAGAATTTTTTTAACAGTTTGCCATAGTTAATTGTCGGTTAATACATATTTACAATAGGTGCACAATAAAATAATATATTTTGAATGCATCAAAACTAAATGTACTTACACAAGCTGATTGGGAGAAAAAATTAATTTTTAATATTTTTTTTATTTGGCTTAATTTTTGGTTGCGTAGTTAAGGTAAGACTATGTCAAAACATTTAACTACACTCTGAAAACTACATCAAAACATAAAAACCGAATCATTATAGGTAAGAGTTGTAAACATTAATTTTGCTTAGCTTAAGACTATTAATTAAGGGGGAAAACATTATACAAATAAAAAAAATAACGACATATAAACATTAATGTGTATACACACATACGAACCCACACAAACACAATCACTAAATGTTATTTGCAAGTAAATCACTTTTGAGTTAGATTGAGAACATATTTATAAATACAACTTTTAAAGGTTGCGGGGGACTGTACTTGTGTAATTTAACACAGACATTTTAGTTGCTATACATGTACAGTTAGTTTTTATAATATGTATGCAGAACATTAATGGATTCGTAGAAACGTTAAACTACACATACTCCAGCTGTTTTTCATGACTACACATACAGTATTGTAAAATTACCAATGCATTGTATGTGTGAATTGAGAATTTTTTACACAGTGTACGTATCGAGCCATTCAGTACATTGTGGTTACTTTTACGTTAACATCATAGCAGTATCAATAGACAGAAGCAAGATCTAAACTATGATTTACGACAGAACGTAATTTCCACTGCGTGACCAAACAGGAAGTTTAAAAATGGTAAAAAAAAGTAAACTTATACAACTAATTTAGTGTGACCTTCGCTATCCCACAAATATGGGATGAAAAGTACACACACGCAAAGTAAAGTAGCGACCTCGTATGCGAGAATTCCTCACGCGAGATGGATTTTGAGAGAAATCAAGAAAGAGAGCACGTTCTACATTGCAGTGTAAAGTCCTGGAACTAGCACTGAGTGAAGGATTCTATTGGTCGTTCTGCACTGGTTATGTGACCGGGAGCAAATAATAATTTAACTATCCTAAGAGAGGCATATATCAGTAATATAAAAATGTTTTATTCGTAGTTGATTTTAGGAACAAGAAATAGCATATAATATAATAATATACTGAAAAAAATTGGTATTAGGGTTATGTGTAATTTAAATGTATAATATTGACTATGAAATATCTGCGCAGAGCAACACAATTTTGAAATTTCTCGGCAGCTCACACATTTCCCTTTTTTATATATATATATATAAATGGTGTATTTCTAGGTGAAAGAGAGACTTATCCAGTTAGACATGGTATTTTGGGCTCCAAATGTGATTATTTAGGCATTTAAACTCTGCTTTAGGGAGAGAGACTAGATGCTAAATTTAATATATCGATTTTCTGCAATAACTTCTGTTTTAAAGTATGTTTTGTAAATGTGGCAAGCTTCAGGCATAGAAGATATTTGTGATGCATTTTGTAGATCATAATTGTGTTATATAATCATCTTATATTGGACTTGTAATTATTCTTGAAAGCTAACCTATAGATCCCTTGCAATGATTCTGCATGACAAATTAATGAAAGATTCCATTATCATCCATGCGATGTAGTTTATCAGAAATATATCTTATGTCTTGTCAAAGAGAAAATTTTTACAATTCAACTCGAATAAATGTTATGGATCGAAAACTGATAAATCAAGAAAATTATACACGTTGGACTTGCATTCTGGAGGGCCCGGGTTCGATTCCCGGATCTGGCCATCCCGAGTTCAGTTTTCAATGCCCTCCCGAAATCGCTCCAATCGAATGTTCAGAAGGTTCTGCCTTCTGTTTCCCCAGGTCCTGTTGTTGAACAAAGTTATGTGTGCCTCCGTCCATAATGACCTCGCTGTTGAACAGACCGTTAGTCCTCTTACCATACAAAGGCAGAAGCACTAATACATATGAACACGTTTAGTATTAACAAGTAATGTTAAAAAAGTATGTCACTGAATGAGGTTACATTGGGGTTGTATTGTTTTTCAACGAGAGTTTTTTCGTTACACGTGACAAAAACGAAAAACGCGGGGTAACGGAACGACGTTGGTCATATTTGCATGTAATCGCACCGACGCGAGCAACGAAATGTAACCTGGTAATACGTCAAGACGCGTATTCAAACATCCTATAGGAGGTGGCTTGATCCTCGGTTATAGCCTGTCACTAACTGCGAGTTAGTGAACGAATTTCTCTCGTGGTTGTGGTCAGAAGTCCTCAACAACATGACGCATTTTCGGTGAAGAAAATAAAGAAAGAAGACATTGAAGAAAGGACAGAGGGCAAGAGAAGGAAGAAGCACAGTTCTGGCTTGAGCTCAAATCTGCTGAAGAAGTCACGTGACATCTCAGGTCTCACACCGCCACACAAGTCACAACATTCCGAATGCTTCAGACTATACAAATTGTTCAGCATTTTTTTTTTTTTTGCTATCTCCTGTTTTCTCCTTCCCTGTATTATGATGCTGAACCATACTTACCTCATGTTATACCTCATTCAGTGATGAAAACCTCGCGGTTAAGCGCTGAGCAAAGTATTTTCATATAACTTCCTTCTACTTTTTTCCGAAATCACTACAGATGAATGCTAGAATAAAATAAATCTTGATTATTTCTTTTAATTTGAAGATTTGGTGAGCCGCCAGTGTAATCTGTAAGCTGCAGACGAAAAGACCAGTTCTAATACGTAAGTATATCCATTTATTGAAAACGTAATCACCTAATTGTCATTTATTTCACAATGGGACAACCTGTTACGAAGTATTTTTACAAGAGGGCGCTATCATTGGAAAACTACACAATTTTCCTCTCAAAAATACAAAGGAACACTCACTATATCATTTTTGTTACAGTAACTACACTTTACCCAATTATGAATTTTATTTGCTGTCAATTCTGAAATGCTAAGCATATTACTCGCAGTGGTTAGACACGAATTAGATACATAATAACAAGAAAGAAAGCATCTTGTAAAGGAAACTCATTTGTAGACCTTCGTAACAAAACCTCTGAACTAATATTGCAGTTTTCTAACTCGTGCGGGACATTTATTATATCGTTCTGTCTCAACTACAGTACAGCTAAGATATGCTTATCTAAGGAGCTAGAGACAGACATAAACAAACACAAGAATGTTTCAAACTATCTATTTAATTTGTCATTCCCCACTCAGTACCTGATCGATCAATGCCCATATGACTATTATTAATTTAAAAAAAAAACTTCTCTTTTAGGACAGTTCGCAACTTATTTCTCTGATGAATTAAAAATGTCCACGCAAGTTATAATGCTCCTAAAAATGTAATATTGCTTCTGAAGATTCAAGAAACCAGATGAACTTGAGACCTGCATAATCCCTGAAAAGCTGGCGACAACTTAAATTACTGATGTAGGGAAACTCAAAATACACTTCTGGTGAGTAGCTTGGTCCGTAAATTAATTCTAGGAAATTTCACTGAAGTCTACAAATTCTTCGAAGTTTCACAGGAAACCATAAAAAAAAAAACAGACAGGGAATCATGGGAAAAAAACTTCCGGACCCTTGGTTGTTAACCGGAATGTGCTGTACATATAAAGGACGTTTCGTACATTGCTACTAAGGCCATTCGATAAATTCGTTAAGTCCTGATACCGAAGTATTCAAAAAATTGCATTTATTGCGTGTTATGTGATTAAACTGCGATTACCCTACACTGTTTAACCGTTTTCAAAGTTATCACAATGATCCAGTAGTGTCGTTAATTCTTATTGACCTAATCATACGGGAAAAAACGAAAGATGAACGTTGGACAGTAGTAAAAAAAAATTTAAGCCTTGAAAATAGTTAAGATTTCCTGTGATAAATCATTAAAAATTTATACGTTAGTTATAATTATATTTATCTCGAAATTTACTGCAGGAGAATTTCTGTTACGCTCGGGCGGTTACGAGGGCACTGTACGTAGGAATTTGGAAGAAAGTATAGAACAGACGAAAAAGAACAATCTTTGTAGTCAGTTTTGTCATATTTTCTAATAAAAGGTTTGCCAGTGTGGCGCATACGTTTAGTGCCATCTCTTGCACTAGAATAAAATTTACAATACTATGGTGTCATAACTAACGTAACATTAGCAACTTGTTTCTTTACAAGGTTGGTGACACTTTTTAGGATGGATTTTTTTTCTGTATTAACTTTAAGATTCTTGAAAATTATAATATAAGCTATGTATTCATCGATAACTTACGTACCATGCTTAAAGTGATACTGGAAAATCGCGAAGGTATTAACAGCATTATCACAAGTAAACTGTAGTATGCTTACTTTGCAATTTTTAGATGGTTTGAACAGTTTTGGGGAAAATAACACACTTTTTATATTAAACCTGTACAGTTTTAACGAGCCTGTTGAGAAGAGAAACAGTTCTTCAAGTAAATGACACCCAATATCGATACAAAGCTTTCATAGCACGTTGAAGCCTAGCTGACAGTCAACTTTCCACGCGAATTTCCAGTATCTCCAACCATGCCTTCTAATATCTATATCGCTTTCAGGATCTCTCGAAGGAACAGCGGATGAATTGCACGCACATTGTTTTAGATATCTGTGCCTTTGTGGGTGGCGATAAGAAAGGGATGGACGGGATCAAGAGACGTACGAGAGACAGCCTCTGTTCCAAGAAGAGTTCCAGGCGCACAGCTCGCGGCCCGGCGCTGGCCCAGTCCTCTGTCGTCCCAGCAGCTGATATAGTATCGCTCGTAGCTTTGTTTATGGCGTGGATACGCTTTTGCCGTCCACCTTTGGTTGCACGGCTCCCGCACATTCCTGCATCACAAGAACTCTGGTTATATGTGGCGGCGGCCCCTGGTATTCCTGCAGAACCCGCCTACTTTCCGACCCGCGCGTTGAAGTCTCCAAGCCGCTAACGCAACATATCAATTACTGTATGGCGAGCGAGCGTATAACTCTACAGCATGCCATTTCAAACTAAGCTCCTTCTCAGGAATTTTTTGTTTAAAAGAGTGAGATTAACTCGTATTGTTCTTGACAACAGCTCCTTTAGTATTCACCGAAAAAGTTTGTGGAACTCATTGGTAACTATGGAAATTATTTACACGCAACTGACGCATGGTAAAATAGACTAAACTGGCTGGTGTATGATTCTATGCCAAAATATGTTGTAATATTAAAACTGCAGTTTCTTGGGAGATGCGCAATCTGTAAGTACGTAACAGCACGCCAAACACGTCTCTCCTTAGACTCTAGGGGCAAGTCACTGAACTAGTGTGCAGTCTTCTCGCCAACAACGCGCTTCTATGAGACATGTAGTGGCGACCCTGCCATCTTATGACGTATTGTTAAAGATAAAAGTGTATTGTACACGCATATACGATTTAATAAAAGATTCTGCGCCGAGATTTTCATACTTACAAAGCCAGCAAAAAATCTGATTTTCGCCATTGTCGGCCCCTAAAAATGTGCTTTAATGAGTAATGGAGAACTTGAAATGAATACACACACTGAACCTTTCTTTAAATGCTATTCGTAAGCAGACATCACTCACGCGCGATGTGAGCAATTTTCGTATAGGCCTAATCAGGTACGGGCTGAAGCTCTGCGCACTAATCTGCGACCTGGAAAGGCAGATACCTTAAGAGTTAGTGGATCGGACGCGTGAGACGTGCTGTAGCGTAGTATGAAAAGCATTTTTCCCTGTGTAACTATTAAAAAGGTTTCCAATGCGTTTATCTACGAAAAGAAGACACACTTCAAACGGTGTCCCTATGATTTAAAAGATACTGTTCGTTTATTAACATCAAAATTCCCAAGCTCCTAAAAAGTGCTAAAAATTGCTTTTTCGCGTTGCTGTAGCTGAGAAAATATGGATCGTAATCGTAAAACTAAGTCATAGAAACCTGCATTGGACTTTACCACAAACTTTCCACGAATAAAACAACAGGGTCATCGCTTGAAGTCCCGTTGAAAAATATATTCTATGTAAACATTGCACGCTAGTTTAGTCCTTCGCTGCTAGAGGCGATGAGGTGTTTGAAGGGACGTGTTATGTTCGACTTATCGCCTTCCCCGTTCCCCGTGCCGCAAACGTAAAGAGAAAGCTACGGTCCACTAAATCTTTAACGTCGGGTGACCGTACATTAAAGGCTGGTTCCACCGTTGCCGATTCATCATTCAGAGCATCTGTTGTTGAAGTATGTTCGGACGACTTGCTCACGATTTTATGATGCTGTTATAAGCCGTTCGGGGATGAAGCGAAAAAAAAATCATCTTTTAAATAAATGACTAACTGTTGCTGCAACATAATTCACCATTTATGATTGTTGGCTGGCAGCAAATCACCGGATGTAGTTTCGTGTATTTGCTTTCTTTAAATAGAACAATACCAAGGGCGCTGGTATATGAATTGCAGCGGCAGATATTGAGTGAGTGAGAGATTTTGGTCAGCGCTTAAGGGCGCTGGTATATGAATTGCAGCGGCAGATATTGAGTGAGTGAGAGATTTTGGTCAGCGCTTAAGGGCGCCGGTATATGAATTGCAGCGGCAGATATTGAGTGAGTGAGAGATTTTGGTCAGCGCTTAAGGGCGCCGGTATATGAATTGCAGCGGCAGATATTGAGTGAGTGAGAGATTTTGGTCAGCGCTTAAGGGCGCCGGTA